>JBBIGA010126388.1:0-24006 GCA_037576975.1 Alestes dentex | reverse complement strand
ACATGCAACAATCACAAGTGTCTTCCGTGCCTTTATGTTTCACTGGGGTATAAATGTGAAATGACACAAAAGGCCAAATTCCCTCAGTCTGAATTGTTATTTTCTGCCTTGGTTTATCAAGATGATTGGTGTGATTTGCTTTAGCAGTTAGGTAGGAGAGTGACAACAACCTGGTTATTGTATGACTGTGTTGTCATGAACTTAACTAACACAAACTTTAACAAAAAAAAACTTATGTGCATGTGAGGTCTGTGAGGGCCTTTGTGGAGTACTAGCTCTAGCTGCTCTTAATTTTAAGACTAAGCTTTCTAGTATGAGGGACGTGTTTTCTTGTTGACTACAAAGCACAGATGTGGCTGCGATCTGCCAACTGCTGCCGTAAATGTAAATGTATGCAATGGGTGCATTGGCTGAATGATTTGCATTTTGTATCATGGCAGTAAATTAGACAGGGCACTGCAGGCATTATATTCACTACAAATGCTAACAGTTTGTAAAGAAATTGTTTCAGTTGTCGTTCAAAGTAAATGTAGAATATTTAAATGAAAAATTGGCTTAATGGTGCAAGTTTAATGGTACAAGCTATGTAGTCCTATTTCACTCATTGTTTTCTGAATTGCTCGAAACAAGGTTGCTGATGATCAATAATCTGAACATCCTACAGCCTAACAATTTGAAGGTATGCCTGGGAGGCTCTATTAATGACAGATACTAGTCTCACATTAGTATGTGGGTTGTTGAGAAGTTGCCGAGTGATTTCCACTGGAGGGTTTTGGTTAAGCAGATGTTTACAGTGACATGGGTTTCATTTCAACCACTTTTTTTTTTGTTGGGGGTACACTGCTCATGCAGCCTGACACATCATATGTGTGTTTTATATTAATTATTAGCAATAAGCATATTCTGTCTGTTGTTTACAAACTATATGATTTAAAAATACAAATCGTTTGGTCAGATTTATCAACCAAAACAAATGTGTCAGAAATCAAAGTTGTCTTGAGAATTATTCAGGTGGAAAGGGAATCCAGCTCCGTTGACATGTCCCTCAACTCTGCAAAACCTCCTTTTTTTAGGTCCATTCACTGCTACACCATCTTGTTAGTAGACTCCTGCAGTTTCCCTGCCCTTGTTCATGTTCTGCGTGCTGTCATAAAATTATTATAAAGTACGCAGTTCTCGGCACATGAGGAATTTTGTCCTTTTCCTAGTCTAAGTCTAGAAGCACCCTCAGGCCCGACTGAAATGAAATCCTTGCTGTGAAGCACCGGACTACCTGCTTGCCCGCCTAATTTGTCTTTTGACCCTGGAGGTATCTGAGCCAGGACCGATGGGCAACCTTGAAGCCACTGCATTGGGACAGCATCGACCTCCAGCAGTGGAGGTGGGAAAACAAACAATAAAGACAGTTGATTCAAGGTCAGGAGCTGCACCTATCATTGGCTGGAGAGAGGGATGATCCTTCTTAATGACCTGTTACAGCCACAGGGGGTTGTTGCCAGACGTGAGCAGCAGGGTCCACGGCCATGCCTTTAGCACATCTATGATTACCAGTAGCCCTTTAGCAAGTCTTCACAAAGACTTAATTTTGCCAATAGACTAAGTGCAAAGTCTAGGAAGTGTGGCTGGCATCTTCCACCTGGAGTCTAAAACAGTAACAAAACTTCATTGTAAAGCTTATGTTCCACTGTTAATTACTGTTAATAGGCAGGCTAGGGCAATTTTAAAATTTAATGGACATAGCTGGGTGTTGGTGGACATTTTGGCTGGTTCTGTGAGGCTCCAGATGACATAACTGTCCAACATGGGCTCATTGAATGGCAAGACGTTTATCTGTACACATTTATGACAAATGTGATGTTGGGGGATGGTATGTAAGATTTTGTTGCTGGCTGGTGCATGTAGGACTTTATTAACCTGGTTGTCGGGTTAACAGCACTTCGATTCGGAGGCACTGGACACTGTAAAATTCCTTGTAGTGACCAGTAGCACTGTAATCCAGTGTCACTGGACATTGTCAGATTCACAGTACTTTGGGCCAGGAGAGTTGGGGGCACTGATTTTATTTCGGAGGTGGACAAAACTTTGCTACCATTCCTACATGAGATGTTTGGTTCGTAATTGATTTATTTAGCTTTTTTCCCCTATCACTGAACAAAAACGTCAAATTAAATGAACTTTTATGAGGTTTGCATGAATATGAAACTATTTGTTTGAGAATATCAATTAGGCTAATGCCTGAGGATGCTAACTGCAGCATGACAAGGTGGGACAGGGTGGGACAGGGTTTTTCCCTCAAAGCTCAGTCAAGGGTGAGGACCAGGCCTGGGCTGGAGAATGTATTCCATCACTGTTTTGCTGTTCTTTCACTGTTACTTTGCATTACACACTTTTATAGCAGCAGTCACACACCATTTTCATTCCTACATCACTTTGATCACTGTTATTTCTTCATATATTTCCAAATGGCCAAAAGAAGTGCGCTCAGTTTTTCCCAAGAGCTGTTGACACGCGAAAACAGGCATACCTCAGTCAGCTTCATTTATCTGCTCAATAAAACACGGCTCTGTCGCACAGCTCGATGACAAGAAGCTAACTGGATGGCTTTTACCCAGCGCTGCATTCCCTTCCCCGCTGTGATCACCACAAGAAGAGCTATTTCCATTGATTCCTGATAATACCTCCCGCCGGAACGGTCGTAAATTCATGAGCTGCAATAGCCAGAGATCCTCTCGTGCTGACGGCGATGGATTGTGCCGAGAACTTGGATGATGATTATTGACGGATCAGACAGAACACTGTAATGAGCTGCTTAAGCGCTATCAAAGGGGGCCGAACCCCTGACGGGCGAATGTGCCCTTCGGGAGCGCAGGAAATATGACCATCCTACCCATATTCTGGAGGTCTATTTACACACCGACCATGGCAGTAAATCCTCTTACGAGCGGCCATTGCTCTGAAGCTGCTCGTAACCCAAGTTCAGGCCATCAAATTGGTGGAAAATGTGATTTAGAATGGCAATTAGAGACATTAATTGCCTTTATTACTCACCTTTGCGTAGAAGTGGAACTGAGGTGTGTCCAGACATGCTTTTGCTGCCCTGTGGAAGCCCTTAGGCTGTTAGATAGATTCCAAGTTTTGTAGGTACAGTGCTTTGTACAAGTATGTACAAGGAATTAAAATAGATTCTCATTTGGATTTTATATGATGGACTTATCTTTAGCATCTAGTTAAATAGAGTTGAGCAAGCTCTCCCATTGGTTGGCTGACCGGAAGGCCTAGCATGTCAGATAAACCACCAACATAATTACGAGGAGGAATCTACCAATCATGTTCTGACTTCCACCAGTTTTGTGAGACTTGGATTAAAATCAACAGCCTAACCAGTGGATTCCAGATGATAAACAGGCAACTCTTCAGACTCTTTACTGAAGGAGTTACTCCTGAAAACAACGCACAAACTATACATGTATGCAAATATATTTTTATAAATCTGTTGATTTGAAATAAACATGAACTTATTTTTAAACTCCAGGTGTCTGATTTTAATCCTGAACAGCCAAAAAAATGTTCACGTGAATTATTGTTTAAATTAGTGCTACATACTACAGGAACCCAAAGGGATACTAACAGAAACTAGCATTGCTATAGAGGTCTTTACAAAATAGATTATTGATCAATAATTAATTTAAAATGTCATTATAATGTCATCATTATAATTCTTTAAGGTCATGTTTTAGTCTAAAATCTAATATAAATACAGACATTAACAATATATTATTCATTATAACCGTTAAATCCTTCAGAAAATCATTCTAAACGTGGGTAAAGTTGTTTTTTGAGAAAAATGACTGAGGTACAAGCCTTAGAATTGTATTACCCACCAACATCTAAGAGAAAATGCTCCATTATTTAAATGTTGAATTAGTACAAATATACATATATGGATAGTTCCTGTTATTCTACAGGAACATATATTTTCATTGATATGAAGTGTGGGTGGACCTTAGCCTCCATTGAGGTTGCTATAGTTAGTTTTATGTTAGTGGATGTGAATTCAAATACACTTAAATGAATTTCATTCAGTCTAAATAAATGAATATATGAATTATCACAATGATTATAAAACATAAGCAGTTTGTACAATAATCTAAAAAATGTCATAATTTCTGCCTGTGATACCTTAATCTAATTAAGATGGCAACAAAGGTTGAAGGTTAATTTTATATTGTTTTATTTTTAAATAAATGGCACTGATGCTGAAGCCCATTCAGCATGCTTACACATTCTTGCAGGACGTTAAAGCAGCACATAAACAAATGCAATTCACATTTGATAACGAGCAGGCCACGCTGAATGGGAAAGGGTAATGTACCATGTCAATGAGGTGCACTGTCGAGCCATTGAGTCTGGCTTCTTACATTCAGGGCCGCAAAGCAAACCATTCATTGCTTTTGACTGCTCTGAGAGTTTCTTCATGTGTTCATGTGCAGGTTGTATGCAGTGGAGGATGTTGGAATGGTGTGATGTGTTTATCACTTTTAATGGAGTTTTGAAATAAATTTTGCGAGGACTGAAGCTCCTCCTCTTCTAATAGGACATCCCATACATGTCTGAAAAGTTTTCACGCCCCATCTCCTCCCTGCTCCTCAGTTCTCTCTCAGCTCTGTCTCTGTTCATTAAAATGGGGGTCAGGCCTTCTAGCTCATACAGAAGCTATTCAGTTCTCCAGCCAAGATATTAGAGTCTTCCATTCACAGTTCCCACAGAGTTCTGCAATTCAAGTTCTTGGAGTTCTCTAGCCTAAGTTCTCTCCCCTCCTTTAGTCATGTAGCCTATCCCTGTTTATCAATCATATATTAAAGACATCATCTGAACTCACAAATGAAGGATGAGATACAGCAGTGGAGATTGCAGTGGTCTAAGGTCAAATCAGGGTGCACCCATTTCTGATATAAATGTTCATTCACAACTATTTTCTGCACTGATCACTGAACAACAGAGTAGGGTGCTCTGGAGCCATGCGTGTACGCCTGACAAAGAATCACCCAACATCCTCACTAAATTCTCACAGCAATGTTCCAAAATTGTGAAGTCTTCCCGGGTAGAGCCTGTTACTGCAGCAAAGGAGAAACTCGCCTATTACTATATTGATTTCAAAGGAGGTTTGTGCATTAAACATGTAATGCATATCTTATCAGAAGTAAAGATGTTCCTCTTCCCAGTCTTCTGGTTCCTGTTTCAAACTGATTTACTTCACTGGGATCCAATCCCAGATATCAGTGTTGGTATGGCCCAAACCTGGGCCACATCTTTCATTTTCTGGCTCATATACCAGAATGACGATCAAGAAGAGGGCCAGATGTGGTTGCCACATATTTCAATCTATCCATGCACACTTTATATGCAAAAGTTAATGTCCCTACCACCACTGTCAGAACTGACCCACCACTAAAATCTACAGCTTCTGGCACGCTTCCAGAAAAGAACAATCCATGTGGCATTCGGCCCATGGATAAACTGGATAAGCTGGATTTGGCCCAGGGTTGGATATGATCTGCAGGTTCATCAAATCATGCAGATCTTTCTCTCCATTCTCATATAGTACAACACCAGGCTAAACTTTTGATTGCTCAAAACATCCCTCGGAAGAAACCCTGTATGGCTAAAAATGTGTGTTCATCCTTAAATAAATTATTGAATTTATTTTGTGTGATTATTATTTTTTTTCTTCAGAACAGAAAGACTTAAGCAGTAGAAGCGACTGATGAGGAGCAAATGAATAATTTAGGTCTGAGGAGTTCGGCGAGCGTGCCAGTTGGACTCGGAGCTGAAAGTGAGAGGAGGGAAAAAAAACGATAGAGGGAATGAAAATTCCCTGAGCCACCGCCGACAGAAACAAACTCCAGCTAACGAGGCTTGCGGAGAGTTGGAATGTGCTGGAGAGCAAACACACTTCCTATGGGAGTGCACTTTTTAAAGCACCAACTTGTTATATTTAATAGGCCTGAATCACATAAAACCAAAGTTTCCTTGTGTTTTTTAATTTTTAAATATAAATTGATGCAATATATAAATTACTTAAAATCCATATGTGCAAATTTAGCTACATAAACAGCTCATTATGGATTAACCATTTTTGTGACGTCACAAAACCAACCTCCTATTCAACCCACAGCATCTTAGCCCCACCCACTCACAATATAGTTGGAAGGAGTGTTCCAAGCTCCTAGCCTGGACAGCTTTTTGAACAGGACTAAATACAGGGAAGCTAACTGGAACAGTGCTAATTTGGATGTCAGTCTTAAAGGCACGGTTAAAAGAACAGGTAGAAAATGGGCATAAAAACAAAATACGAATGTTATTAGTGAATAAAAACACACCAAATGTGCGAAAATAGCATACAGGTGCATGCTGTTATGGAAATTCTGTATTTTTACCATCACCAACAGTGCTGGAGTACGGTGGTGGTCTTAGTACATTTACGGCATTTAGCAGATGCTTTTATCCAAAGCGACTTCCATTCCCTAACTTCAGGGGACAATCCCCCTGGAACAACTTGGGGTTAAGGGTCTTGCTCAGGAACCCAGTGGTGGTATGCTTAAGGTAGGATTCGAACCTTGGTCCAGAGGTAAGTATCCTACGCACTAGACCACCACTGTACTCCAGCACTGTTGGTGATGGTAAAAATGCAGAATTTCCATATCGGCATGCACCTGTATCCAGTGAAATGCTGGGGCAGAAATGTCCACTGTACTGACCTTGATATTCACATACCTGAAGACTGGCTTCAATGTATGACACCTGGCTAGACATGCTACCTAGAGACGCACACCTCTACCTGACTGCTTTCCTTTTATGTTTGATCACAGCAGCTGAAGACATGCTGCTGAAATCTGCATGATTTATTGAGGACTTCCTCCCCATTTCAGAGGGATTATGTGTGGAGGGAGGGGATATCTCTTAGATTTTCTTTAGGTTTTCTGGACAGTGGGGACTTCTGCTGCAAGAAGAACACAGTCTGTCATTCAGGGCTTTTAAAGACGACTCTAAAATGGCATTTCCGACGTCTCCTGTTCTGGGCTGTTGGTTTTATGAATGCGCAGACCCAGTCAGGTGAAACAAAAAACACCTCTGTATAAAATAAACTAATAAATTAAGGTGGTGATTATTATTGTTTAGAAGCATCAAGTATGACACCAACAAGAGCAATTAATGAATGAATAACAAGGCACAAATATAAATACACCTTAATAGATGTTGTGCTGTTATTAATTCATTCATTTTCCAATCAATCGATCAATTGATTGATTTTATAATAATTATTATTACAGCAAGACATTTTAGATTTGATTGCTGTTGTATTACTAGAACTACAACTATTAATAATTATAAAAATTATTATTGTTATGAAAATTTTTGTAATTTAAATGATTAATATTAGTAGTAGTTTTAGCTGTAGTAGTAGGGGTAGTACTAGTATTACAACAACACGAATGAATGAATGAATGAATCAATCAATCAATCAATCAATCAATCTATTGTTGAGCACTTACGGTCAAATACTACAACTCAAATCTTTTGATGACTGAAGCTTGCTGGAAAAAGTCTTTATAAATGTTTTGGTTTATGTCTGTTGCTATGAATGGTTTATGTACATGTCATGCAGCCTTACAAATAGGGGTCTTAAATGTAAGTACTACCATCCCACTATACCAGTGGTGGCTTCTTCTTGAGTTTTACACTAACAGGACACTGAAATGGTTAAGTATGAATCTATACTTTTCATAACTAGTATCATTGGTACATAACAGCGAACAGAGATTTAGTGACACTTCCAACGAATCTGTACTCATAGGGAGCTCTTCTTAGTTGTGCCCTTCAGGACCCATCTGCCGATTAATACATAAGCTTTCATTTCATTGCTTCATTCATAAGAATTTATAGGGCTTCATGACAACCTGATTTTCATCTACATAAGCGTTTATAAAAGCTAATTCCAGTGAATGTCAGACTCTGATGCCATTTTACCTTAGAGAATTTATATATATTGAGCACCCTCACGGACCCAGAACTGAGCATGGGGTTCCTCCCTTGGCAAGAGCTGGGTCAGCTGAGTTAAGGGAGGAGCCAGGACTCTTTAAAACACAGGCTCTCCAAGAGTGAAAGGAAAGTGGCCAGAGAAACAGAGAGGATTATGTGACATGGAGTGGCCAGTGAGAGTGAAGTATAGAGGAGAGCCCAGGTTTAAGGTTTCAGCCCTGAGTGGTGGTGGTTTTGTTTGTGTTTTTGGAAACTGTCTTTAAGTTAAATAAAGTCTCGGCTGTGCTGAAGCTCTGGTGTCTCTGTATGCTTCCGGGTGTGGGCGGCGGCAGTTCAAAAAAATAAAAAATAAAAAAAATTAAAAAAAAATAAATAAATAAATACATTTCTTTATTTATAAAGGTTTATGTAGGTTTATGTCAGTTGCTACAAAGGCTTAATGTACATATTATGTACCATCACATAGGTACATCAACAGGACACTGATATGTGAATCTTAATTGTTTGTCGCTTGTATTAACCTCAGTATTCTGAAAGTGTCTTGCATTCAAGTTAGAACTTTTCCTTTAAACAAGTCAAACTGCCAAAGTAGAACACAGTGTCGTCTTCTGTATTTGCTGCATACAACGAGTCAGGCTCGTTCTACTCCTTTCCAGCAACTCTTGACTTCTGGAGACTTATCATGCCCCCGCCGGTGGCGCTGTCTTTTGCAGTCTAACCCCCTTGATCCCGCACCGTACCATGTCTGCTGCCGTGCTTTCCTTGGCTGGTGCTTGGAGCTCTTCTATTTCTGTGAGTGTGCTTTGGCAGCTGCGCTTTCGTTTCCATTTGCCTCCATAATTCCTTGGCACACCGTTGTGCCGCTCCGCCAGATGCCTTCCGTGCCAGTTCACAGATGCAGTTATCTCTGCGCAGTAATTTGTTTGGGGAAGGGAGTTAATTAGTGGTGGTGTGCATGTCTTGTGTGTGTGTGTGTGTGTGTGGGTGGGTGTGTATGCGAAGGGCTTCCTTTACCTGAATCGAATGCTAACAAACAAGCAAGGCCACATACTGCCACATAACAGCAAACAGAGAACATATATTCATTAAGCAACACTTCCAACAAATTAGTACTTTTCAGGAAGTTTGAAATGATTTGGGACAGTGGATTGGGGGAAAGCAAAGCAAGTTCCAATGAAGCTGTGAAGACACGGGAACTGGTGCCAGTATCTGGCAATTGATTCGTTTGGTCGTATTTGGCAATGGTAGCGACTAGAAACTAAAGTGTATCAGTACATTGTGAAACTTAGTGTAGCGGATTTTACTGAACCTATGTGAGTCGAACTGAAAATCAGTAAGAGTGAATCAGAGTCTGAGTTGCGAGTCATTTAACGATGAGTCTAAGCCAAGTTGAAGAGTTCAAGTTGAGTCACAAGTAACTTAAGGACAATCCCTAGTTAAGAGTCAGTTTGAGTTGAATAGGAAGTCAGTTAAGGGTATGTCCTAGTCAAATCATGAGTTATGAGTCACATAAGGTACTTAAGATACAGTAGTATCTCATTACATGACTTGGCACATTCTCACGACTCATCTGACTCTTGACTCAACTGTAAAGGTTTATCTTATCTTAACTGTTATTTATTTGTATAGGGAAATACTTATATTTTATAAGTATAAACTTGAACCTGACAAGTTTACCATGCAATGTCTGCAGGTAACAGGACTAAGCTAAAATTCTCTACTAAAGACTCTGGACCTGACTCTTGACACCAGAGACTCAGACTTCACTCAACTGGAGGCCATATTGAATGCACTGATTTGAATTTTATGATGAATAACTGACCATTTTGCTTTTTTTAATTTTCATTTTGAATGTTCGAACTGTAATTCACATATCAAGTCAAGTCAAGTAGGTTTTATTGTTATTTGGCCATATACACACAGCACACAGTGAAATGAAACAATGTGCCTCCAGGACCATGGAGCGACACAAAAATAGAACAGAACACCACAAGACCACAAGTGTAGATGGCACAAAAGAGAATGCATGAAAAAAAGATAAACAAAATGACCGAACAAGACAGCAGTCAACAATAACTGCAGTCTGGATGAAATGCAGGCTGCTTAAAAAGGACAATTGATTTATTTTAAATGGTCTTACCAGTGTTAGAGCAACGTTCAGCAGTAGGCGAATGGAATGTTGGGAGTCTTGCCCAAGGACTCTTCCTGGAACAACAGTGGTACTCCTGCAGAGAAGGAATCTTTTGGATGAGGCACATGTTCACTATGCTCTATTTCAGTGAGCTTAGAACTACAAAAATAGCTCCCACCAGTGACTATACGTGCAGGCACAGTCACAGTGTGTTTATTGCGTGTGTATATTTGTACCCTCTGGTCTCTCTTGTACCCTCTGGTCTCTCTTGTTGAAATGGTACCAGTAACCCTACATGCGTACATCTACTGTGAATTTGCTACACTTTTTAGCAATGCTCCTCCCAGTGTTCTTCCACAGGAACTGTACCTCCCATCTGAAATTAATTGACAACTGTAGCCTTGCTCCGCACTCTCCTCTCTCTCCCTATATCTCTCATGGCTAATGGTCTAATTAGGGACCTGACTGGCTGGGACTGAAGATCTGGGTTTGAGATACTGAGCAACACAGGGAAAAATGGACAGGCATTAATAGGTATATCAAAGTGGTAGAAATGCCTGTAGTTGCATCAAGTCTTACTGGAAACCTTTCCTCTTTCCGTTAGGAGCACATTTGAGTTCAGCATTGTGTTAGCCTTGAGCTCCTATCCCATCAGATCCTGGAGAAGCATCTCTACCTTTCAGAGGGTACTAAATACAGAAACTTAAATAGCCTCCAACACCAAGATATTATTGCTGCAATGATACCGATACACCCCGATACCATATCCCCTTATGTTTATTTTTCCCCTGTGGTAATCATTGTAATTTCCACTCACTTACTAGGTCTTCCTCTTTCATGCAATGCTACTAGGCTGAGAGGATGAGGATTTGTTCAGTTGGTGTAGTGCAGCAGGTAACACCTTTTGTCCTCTAAGCAAGAGTTATGGGTGAGTCCACACTCTGGTAACCAGGAGCTCCTATCCCCACAGATCGTTGAAATCTTGGCGTAAGAGCGTTTGCCAAATGGCCAAATGTGCTTATGAAGTTTAGCTTGTGCTTCCTCTGAGAAATGTCGCCAACTCAAACTACCACTAACACAATGTCATTGGACAGCTCAGCATGCTTAGAGGAGAGCATATAGTTTCCAATGTTATGTCAGCAAACAGATGCCTGCACTGGCTAGCACTGTGCTGAGTTAAGGTGTGTGTGGGGGTAGCCTGTACAGAGAGTGAGATCAAATACAGTATGCTCTCTTGAAAAGGAAATTTTAAGGTCATTACTGATTCCATTTATTGTCCAAAACAGAATGTTCAAAATATAAAACAATAAATGAATGTCCTATTTATACACTACTTTAGAATCTTCTACCTGTATGAGCTGCATTTACTTTATAGGTCAACTATATATTTGCTTATGAGTGGACCAGTTGGTCTATAGAGAGCTACCACCCAGCACTTCTGTTCAGAAGGCTAAAGATGAAACGGGTGAAACAAAGTTCTGTACTACTGGAGGAATAATGAAGTGCTGTGGGACAGTAGAGCGAAGGGATGAAACAAGCCGCTGTGATTTGAGGGAATCTCCCAACGCTACTGCTCTGAACTCACTGAAACACCACGTTCTGGAATTTCAGATGAGCTTGATGGTAGGACTAGGGTAAAGTTCATCACAACAATGCTTGTTTGATAAACTCTTTTGCACTTGGATGACCTCAGTGTATCATAGTTCACGTTGTACTTCCACTCACTGGCCACTTTATTAGAAACACTTGTGCTTCCAGTGTATAGATGGACAATTGCACACTGTAGCCCATCTGTCCCCCTTCCCTGATCCTTCGGAACTGGTCAGGGCTGCTTTAATCCAGATATTTTTTGAGTGCTGGAAAATTCTTATAACCGCAGTGGCAGCGTTTCAGGCACAGCAGTGTTGCTGAGGTCTAAGAGCAGCTATCCATTACTGACCATCAATGTGGGGCTTGAAGAGGAGAGGTTTCTGATAAAGAGGCCAGTGAGTGTAATGCTGAAATGCTGTATATTTCCCACCACAGGGTTGTGCTTCAGCACTGATGGAGGGAAAATGAAAGTGGCATTCAAAAATCATGCATGTGATCAAAGCTGCAGCTAAGCAAATAAAAGTATTCTGGAAACAGCGGCACATCAGTTGGCAGGGATTGGCAGATTTTTTTTAATGCGACTGAATAAGCGAGGGGACTGAGAGATGAGAGATAAACAAATGGGACACTAATGAAACAGTGGTTTCTTTTTTTGTTTGGGGGATTTTTGACACCTGCCAGTGCATATGTAGGTCACTTCTTCATCACAGTTGCTGAGCAGAAGACAGACACTAAACTAATTTCTCCATCAGCAGCTGGAAGGCTTTATTTAGACAGGTGGTCCAAATTGTTGTTTTTTTTTACCTTCTCATATCTGAAATGCATCTGTTTTTATCTTGTATTAAATATCATAATACATGATGTAGGTCTCTCAGTTCCAGTGTGGGTATATTCTTGGCACAAGAATTTATGCTAATTTTCTTGTTTCAAGAAAAGTATTTTAAACTATTAAAATTTAAGTGCCTATATTTGTGGATCCACAGTTCATCACAACACTCAAGCCTTCAGAGCTAATGGTGCTTAGCACATGTAACTATTCACTTCACAGCTGAAATGATCTTTCCCAAGACTTGTAATCTTTTCTTCTTGTATTCTTCATTCCTGGCCACTTTATCAGATATCCTTCCTTTGCATCTCCTCCTTGAATCATTCATCAAAGTAAATTTTCTGACCACAGACCCACTCTTGGCTGGGCATTTTGTCAGGTGTACGACTCGCAACCTAGCAGTGCCACTAACGTGTCAAATTCCGTGCAACCCCACTGTGCCTGATACTCTTATACCAGCTCCACACACACACTACCATGATCGCTACCATTGAGTGCCACTGCTGTGCTGAGAATGGTCCACCACCCACGTAATATCTAGACAGCAGTTTTCCTGTGGTCAAAAAGTGAAAGGTGATGAATGAGGAGGAACTGTGGGCAGTTGTTTTTGAAATTACACTAGTGGGCCAATAAGTGTGAATGTCCAAAGATTTGTGGGTCCACCTAAAGGCTATGTTGAAGCTAGGTGGAGCTCATAAAGTGGTCAGTGAGCATCCATTTCAGACATTTTCCTATAAAGTAGGAAGTTAAAGGATGACTTGTAAAAGGGAGGGCACTAGATCTTTGTGTCTAGGATATTATGGTGGTCCACATTTGACAGTACAGCATGTTAATTATCCTTCGAGGGCTCTGTTGGAGGACTCGGAGAGCAGCCAGTTGCCAGAGGTTCACTATTGTCCTGCACTGCAGTGTGTTCTCCCAGCTTGAGCTCCTCTGTTTCATATCACTCCACTGCCTTTGTGTACTGCTGGGGGTGAAAGAAGATTATTCTGCATCATTTACACTGCATAGCAGCCTCAGGGGCTCAAAACAGAGCCAGCCATGAATCTGTGTGTCTATGTATGTGTGTGTGTGTAAATGCAAGAGAGTGAGCCAGGCTTTGATGCTGTAGCCCAAGTGACTCTCTAATATATTGAGGGATCAGAAGGTGACACTATGTGATCAGGATTGACAGGGCAGGACAAGCAGATGCTATTTGCTTCGTCATGTCAAGTCAGGGCCAACAGACTTACTTTTTGAGCTAACTCTGGCATACCAGTTTATTGGAAACACATTGTAGCTACAAACACTGACTATTTTATCACATCTTAAACTTCTAAAAATGTACCTACAAGCATTTACATATATCAGGAATGTTTTTGAAGTGGCAAATTGAGTGATGGAGGAGATAAAATCGGAGTATAAGACAAATGTTTCAACCAAAGAACCGCACATAGAACAAATGGTTGCTCTGTTGGGTGCTGCAGTAGTGACCTGCTAGTAGAAAGATTTCACCTATTTCTGTTTCTATAAAAAATTTATATTTTGATAGTATTGGATATCTATTATAAGGCATATCAATCAGAGTTCCCATAAAAGAACATTTTGAAATGGTTCTATAAGTCACAGAATGTTTTGGAACATTGTGGGGTGGAGCTGGCTGTGGGAGGTTGGGTTGGGGTTGGCTGTGGCAGAGTAGGATGGGGCTTGGTGGGTCGGGTGGAAAAGAGCTGGTGTGGAAGAAATGTAGCCCCAACAAATGGGCCACAATGTGACCTCCAAGCATAAGCTGCAACTGTGGATCTGTTTAGATGGACGGGACCTTTGGTCTTGGTTTGCTTCAAAACTGACCTATTCAGACCTAAGTGTTTTGACTGACGGCTGTCACAGTGAAGCTGTTCAAGTCAGTGGTGGCAGTGTGTGTTCCTCCATCTTGTGTCAGCTCTTTAATTAGCTCGTTCCTCTGAGACAAACCACAAGGCCACACAGTCCCTCTTTAATTAGCACACAGCCAGCACCCGTATTAAATACACAATGATGAAGCACCAAGTTTGAGCAGCTGCAGCCCCCCAACTTTCTAGTCACCTTGCGAGGCGTTATCCGAGTTGACAATAAAGAAACTTTTAAAAAGTTTTTTAGCTGTTCTTGCAAATTTGAGAACAATCCAAACTGCATGTGTTGGCGTTGGCTATTATTTGCCACCTGATGTGTTTGACAAACACATGGCAAACATCTGTGCTTACGCGTGTGTATGTGTGTTTTTAAGATAGAGCAAGTACCTGTCATGGTGCATGTGGAGTAAGATAACTGTGGTTTATAAACTTCTGTAGTTCATAAGCTCCATTAAAGGTGCTATAAAAGCTTGGAAATTAAAGGTGAATTCCACCTATTTGTCCAACCACAGAGGTGGTGTATGGAACCAGGGGTCATCACATCTCTGTAACACGTTGACTATGATAAAACAATGGTCTATCTGAGCTTTCCTTGGAGGACTCAGATCCTGCATCTACCCCTCCACCATGAATGACCAATACGCTTTATCCCAAAAAAACTGGTAAAACAATGTTTTATGGAATAACTTGCTGTGAGGGAGCTTTAACAGATATTTGGATGTCTGGTACCATTCACCACCACTGCAAACTATTCTCAAGTAAAGTTGTGGTCATGACTTGGGGAGGCATGGGAACAAGGAAGCATAGTGAGCAGTGAAAACAAGATAATTAAGTTCACTTGGTTCCTTCAAAGTCCTTACATTATATATTGACTATAAGGTAAAGACTTCCCTTAGACTTCTTGAAATATGAATGGGACTTAAAAAAAAAAGAAAAAACTCTGCAAGCAAACTAATTAAAATGTCTAATAGCAGTAAAAACTGAATTATTTCACAGTATTTCATATTGCGACCATGTTGTGAATCAGTGAACTACTGTGGTCCTCTTGGAAATGGCCCACCTGAAATGGAGATTGTGATAGTCTGTTCAGCCTATATTCAAAAATCAGTGGGATGTTTCCCGATTACTTTAAAAATTTGGGGATTCAAATGCCTTCTCACTCCAGTGGTTCTAGCAGCCATGCCTAGTTTCATTTTTTCAATTACATGTACATCACACCATATCTGATAATACTAATACTTTTATTTATAATCATGCGGAAAACAAATGTACATTTTACTTGGTTTCCCAAACCCTAAAGCATTGTTACTTTAGTAGTTTTGGGCCTGATTTTTTTGTTCCCCTGTTCTCCTTTTGTTGGGTTGTAGAAAGTGGACTATCCATCATGACTCAGTATTTTTCAGTTCTCTGTACTCTGTATCACCCATTCTATGGATTTTCTGATAGATGTCCTGGTTAATTGTTCAGCCAGCCGCATTTTCCTTGCGCCTTTGAAACGTTCTTATGTTGTTTTCCAATTTGTTGGCGATTTCGCAATGAGCCAAGTCCTTCTTCTTTCAGGCCCCAAACTCACAGATGGCTAACCACACAGTCCACATCAGAGATGCACAGATTTATTGAGCAGGGATGTCCCGTCCCGGACTCCGCCAGCCTCTGCACACGTGACGACAGGTTGTGGAGTAATCGGGTCTGGCAGGAGTGGGCACATTTTGGCCTCTCGGCATGTCAGCAGGTGGCAGGACACCAGGAGGGTGCCGACGCGCAACACATAGAGGCTTCCAGCCGTGTGCAGGGCATAAACAACACAGATTTTTTCCTTTAATTCGCTTCTGTGGTGCTTATTTTTGAGCAAAGCTCTCAGAGTCAACATGGAATAATAGATATGTGAGGAAGAATCTCACAGCTTTGAGCTAAGAAATGATTCTGTCTGTTGTAATACAAAATGTACACAAATGATATACATATTTATTTGAGGTACATAATAGTAATAATAATAATAATAGTAATAACAGTAATAACATAGTAATAACAGTAACAGCAGTAGCAATAATAATAATAATAATAATAATAATAACAATAATAATAATGTTATTAGTACTGTGATTACTGGGGGCAAGCAGTGACACTGAGAAGGCACTTGTTGTGTTTGTACTTTTTTCTTATTAGTGTTATTTACTCACTTTTACTGCAATGATTTTTATTGTAATAATTTGTTTTTTGTAGCGGGAATTTGGAGCCACTTCTCCTTCAACTCTACACCATCAACCACTACAGTCCCATTAGCAACCAGCTAGCTACACCTTGGCAACCTCCTTGTGGGCCACAGTAACAGCAGAGCAACCATGCAGCAACAACGCCCGTTACCATAGCAACAACACAATCACACTTTGCTTTCTCTCGCGGAAATGCGTTATTATTATTATTATTATTATCATTATTATTATTATTATTATCTGAATTTTAGTGCTGCCTCCTCCGAGGAGGCCATTTGAGACACTGGCAAAATTTAAAGTTCCCATTTTTGTTATCGAGACGCATCAGTTATGTATGGGGAGAGTCTCAATGGGAATCAATATATGTATATAGAGAGAGTGTCTAAGCAAGCATTGCGATGTCACCTCATGCTACCGGCTATGGAAAGCTGAATGAGAAATAAGCGCTGCAGCCCTGTGGCATGTAGCACCCCTCATCCTGGCTCCCCAGCAGTGCACATCAAATAATAAGCGGGAGCACAATCACACTTTGCATTCTAGTTAATCTTCTTCTGGTTAGGGTGTCTTTGGCAACCTGTAGAACCGTGAAATTTGCCAGTTTTATTTTCGCCCCTTGAGCATGAATGTCCAGTTTTCAAAAATGAGGTACCATTGTATTCTTTGGGTCAATCCAAATTGAAGACACCTCGTAATTTCAATTTCCACCATATTATGGAAAAAAGGCTTTCACAAGTCTCAATTTGATCTTCGGATGAAGCTTGTTGTGTCTTTACATCACTAGGGGGCACTGAAATTATCAAAAATGTGTTTTATGTCATAAGTGTTTTTATTTGTTTTTTTTTTTTTTTGCTTTAAATATCTGATTCACATATCTGCTGATACTGTCAGGGTTCCCAAGACAGATACATGCCAACTTGTCATGTCACTCTAAACGATGTGACCGTAATATTGGTCTGCATGGAAATCTTAAAAGTTTTCACAGGCTGCAAATTTTCTTTAATATACATCAAAATAGGCACAAATGATCTTTAGACCAAACCTCACAAAAGATATTTGTTGGCTTTTTGATGTACAAAAACGTTCATCCTTCACAGCCAACAGAAATTGAGTGTCAAAGCCACCATAGGGGCAGTGAGGCGGTAACATTGGAAGTAACAAGTAATTTGATATATTACAGCCAAACTTGGTATCCCAACTCAGGACCGCTTTCTGAATTGTCACAAACGGGCACTGCAATAAACAAAAGTGCTTTTTTGTGTAATGTTTGCTTTGAGAATGTCATTCCTGTGTGTGGATGTATCTAGAGAGATCCCAAAGCAGAGACTACAGCGTTTGTCCACTGCTAATCGAAACCGACTGCAAAGAGGTCTGACATCTATGGAGGGCTTGTCTCAGTTACACAGAATTGTTCAAGTGAAAAATAAATTGCCATCAGGAATTACAGTCACGCTTTTAACATAATTAAATCAAGTTTCCATGGTAACTATGCCCTGCCATGCTGCTTGGCCCCCGCATTGCTGCTCACAGCCATATTTTTTATTATTGACCTTATTGTGACAATTGTGTATTTAGTATTATTTAGTGTTTGTATCATTTAAATAATAATATATAATACACAATATATAACAGATAATCAATATTAGTTAATTCTAATAAAATATTTTAAAATTATGTTTTCAGATATTGCCCTTATTTTTTTATACCTTTGTTATTTTGTAATGATAGAAATACATAAAACAATTAGTATTATTGTTATTTTAATAATAACAAAACAATATTTTTATAATCATTATTTTTGTTGTTGTTTTTGTTGTGTTTTTCTCTCTAGCCTTGTCTGTACACACTCACACTTGTCAGTAGCTCACTTCTCAAGTCACTAAAGCTCCCCCCTCATTAATATTATGCATGTGTAGAAATTGTTCTGATAGACCCTGTTGTTGATCCAGGCAGGCAGAGCAGAGTCGTTGGTCTGTGTACCATTTTCACACAGAGGGAAGAGAAGTGACTAGCAGGTGGGCACGATTGGTGCCAGCATGATCTGTAGTTGGCACAGGGCAGATGCAGCACTTCCCGCAGTCGTCCAAGCTGCTCCTGCTGATCGTGGGTAGGAGACTACTAGCAGATCAGGTGCTGTCATCCTATTCTTAACATGCTAAAGATGATTGACAGTCATCCTGTTGATTCCCGTTACTGATTGATAGCTGCGTTGGATAGAGTTTAGCAACAAGCTGCAAATCAAAGAGACATAGCTTGTTGGGTCCATTAACAGCCTATTTACTGGGCTTCATAAACAGCCCATTCTGAATCCATCATGGTTGTGATGTCACAACTAATGTGTCATCGGATTAATCCCAAAAGCTTCAGACATCTGAAAGGAGTTTGTTATTCCTGGCATCTGTGAAACTTTTAGGAATCTTCAAATCAGAGCAGTAGTCATTTACCAATGTAAACCTTAAAATTTGCTATGTCCATCAGCTTGCTCTACAGTCTTAAAAATCGTTCCATAACATCTACTGTGTTACGGAGGCATGTTTATCAGATTTTGAGGAAAAACCTGCTGATGTCCATATTAGCAGTGTTAGGCATGGCTGAAACAATCTTTTCCTTTGAGATCACACCTTCATGTCAATTTCTGACAAATATGATTCAAATGTATGACTTCATTTACAATGAAGAAAGTTCGTTTCATCATCTGAGTGGGAAATGAGATCAATGATGGATGGCAGCTCTGAGTTCCTGCAAGACATGTGGAACACTCCAATGCCAAATCCTGCTTGGTTGACTGGTTCCATAATGGGCCTTAGAGGCACATGTTGCGTGGAAGATGGACCCTCTAGTTTAATACTCCTGGTCCAGCAGGAGAGTGAGATTCCCCATGGCACCATGTCCTGGCCTACCTTTTGAGGGTACAAGGGGATATCACAGCTAGTCATGTCAGAAGGTGTGCCAGTGAGCTTGGTGGGCAGATTAAGCCAAAAGGATCATGTTTCTGGCCCAGAGTGAGCTTTGGGCAGACGACTAGGTTGTGCAAGAGATTTGATTGCATAATTAAAGCAGACTTTCATCTAAGTCAAGGCTGTCATCGTTGGCAGCGCAAGCAGATGGGCTTCAGCTTGCACTTCAATTATTCACATTGACTTTTCAGCCAGGAATCAATTCATGCCAGTGAAAACATCACTTTCCTTCCATGTGGACGGAGGAAACTTGTCAGGACCAGATGCCACAGTTTGCGTCTGTTGGAACCCTACCTAAGCACTTTACATGGCAAGGGTCAGTCATAATGGGACAACCAGCCAAGGACTCCACAGAGGGCTGAGTTCTGCACCCGTGCCCTTCCCAAAAATTGGAGAAGGTCAGCCAAAGCATTGGTGAAGATATGGTGGATAAAACCCAAGGGAAAGCCCACTCTGTCTCTCCGCTTACTTCTATCCATGCACGTCTGGGTTCATTAGATGTTGCACATCCCTGTTTTGCTGGGAGGCATGGTTTTCCCTTAAGTGTGGGCTCTTATGTAAAGTCAGTGCGCAGGGTGTAGCACCAGACCCAAGAGGCTTAGTATTCATTTCAGCTTGAAGGGAGGTTACACGACCAGATGCAGGGAGAGAGGAAAAGAGGCAGCTTTTCAAATGGTGCAGCCAACAGCATTTCCTTTGCAAGGGTAAGGAATTATGGGCTAGATCCTAGACAGGACCGACTGACTTTTCAAGGGCAATAAAATACATTCTTTTTTGTTTCAGTTTTGGAGGTTAAGCTAAATGAATGAGGAAATAATATTTAGTCATCTTACCTGAAGATCCCATCCCCCTAAACACACCAAATGACCAAATGAGTTTTCCAGCCTCACTGTGTGGCCTGTTCTGGGACTGCTCATGCAGGTGTGAATCCAGGAGTGATCTTCCTGTTAATCCTGATCTCTACTGACATGTGTGTGTTCACACAGGCTTCTACTGCTCTCTCAGTGCCAGATTCTCCCCTGCAGCTGTCTCAGGCTGCATATGGGGCCGGTGTGTGGCCAAGTCCACCACTAACATGTAAACCAAAGCCCAGCAAAAAGATTTTGGTCCATTTCCTTTCTCTGCATGAATTTTGGCCACTGACGGTTTTGTGATTTCTTTCTCTGTTCAAGCCCACAGTTGTTCAATCCCTCAATTTACTTCCCTTTGTCTGTATTAATTCCTATGCTCACTTGAAACAATTTTCTCAGGAAGCATATGCGAGCCTAAGATTGCCATACCCAGGACCTAGCACTGCCTAGAGGGATGTAAAGCTCTTCAGCACTGTGCTTTGGAGCAGTGGAACTGCATTCTCTCGTGAATGTGCTCGATCCAATACCCTTGGGGTGGGCTGGGGTGGTGGTGTGATCCACTCACTTAGAGTACTTTTGTAAACCAATAGAATTCAATGCAATTTCTACACCATGCTGATCCAGGTGGATGTAGATCCAGGTTCTGCATGATGTATACATGGAACATAAGCATATTGGCCCACAATGAGCAAATAAGGGTGCCAGAAAGGTTTATTTGAGTGTTGTTCTTGTTCATACAAGAATCCCTTCTGTCACCTTAGTTTTTCAGAGAAAGTTGCAATCTTTTATTATTAAAACAACTTACAAGAAGGAAGTTGGGACTTTTATGGCTGAAGCATGTTGGTCTTTTTACAAATATTCTCTCACTGCTGGTCTGTACTCGTAACAGCTTTGGCATTTAGAGGTTACGTTTAGGATCCTGGCAACATGCACTTAGGATCCAAGAACATGCACTGAGACCCAGCAGCTCCTAACTTCAGTTTATTGAGCACTTTCCTCTATTTTATTCTTTAAAAAATTAATAAATAATCAGAAGAAACTCGAGCATCTCCAGCATTGGAAACAGCACTGCTCTAGAAGAGGAGCGGGCATCTTTTAGCTCCATTAAACTGATCAGGGCTTGCATGATGTCTTCTGGGGACTTGGCCCTGTGAAGAAGCAGAATCACTGATGTGTTTCTCTCTTCGTTTTTTTCCTGCTCTTTTTTCCCCCCTCCTCTTTCTTCTTCTTTTCCTTGTTCGTCGTCTTGGATGTGTTCGCTCTTCTTCGAGGCGGAAAAAGGGGGCAGCAGAGTCTCCCTGATATCAGCGACCCAGCCTTGATCTTGCTTGTTTAGCAAGCTAGTATGGACTGAATGAGGACGGCGAGCGAGTGTGTGTGTGTGTGTGTGTGTGTGTGGGTGGGTGTGTGTTGGAGTGCTCATCATTGGGTATTAGATTTTCTTAGATT
Source organism: Alestes dentex (assembly GCA_037576975.1). Classification (NCBI taxonomy): domain Eukaryota; kingdom Metazoa; phylum Chordata; class Actinopteri; order Characiformes; family Alestidae; genus Alestes; species Alestes dentex. Next base: position 2,081 of record JBBIGA010126388.1, on the reverse strand, counting down.
CGCTATAGAACTTCCCTCACCAGCACCACCACCACCCCAGCCCAAACCTCTCAACTTCATCTCCACACACATCTGGGAACTGTTCAAAGGACTACTGGCCTTTCATAAGGCTGTCAGGCAAGTGTGTATGTGTATGTGTATGTGTCCAGTCAAAAGTTTGAACACCTGACTTGGGCTGAATCTGCATATTTGTAAAAATGTTTTGGTCAGATTTTTGGTCAATTATAATTACAATGTATTAGGATAACCGTCAAATTCAGCCAACCTTTAACATCAGAGGAACATCAGCTCAGGTATGTCCAGTTCTGTCCAGTGGTAAGTCTATCTTGACCATGATTTTCTGAGGTCGAGACAATTTTTCCTTGTCCTCACATTTTATCACAGCAGCCAGCTGCTATCACACCTCACTTTATATAATCCTAACAAGCAAATTCCTTCTCACCTATAAGCAAATCTAGATAGATATGTGAACGGAAAGGTCAGTGCAGGTGTGTGTGTGTGTGTGTGAAGGTGAGAGAGAATACGTGTGAGGAACAACAGAAGTGCACATGTTTAGAGAGAGTCTCCACAGTCTTTAGAGTGTTCAGCTCTAGGTTGTGTTGACTACATCAGAGGACCAGCTTATCAGCCTCTTGTCGATACGCAGACTCGTCTCCATCTTGGATGAGCCCAATGACAGTGGTGTCGTCTGCAAATTTTAAGAGTTTGACAGATGGGTCCTTGGAGGTATAGTCATTTGTGTAGAGGGAGAAGAGCAGTGGGGAAAGGACACACCCCTGTGGAGCGCCAGTGCTAATTGTCCGTGTTCCAGATGTGACATGTCTCAGCCGCACATGCTGACTCCTGTTCGTCAGGAAGCTGGAGATCCACTGACATATGGTGGGAGATGCAGTGAGCTGAGAGAGTTTGGCGGTGAGGATTTCAGGTATGATGGTGTTAAACGCCAAGCTGAAGTCCACAAACAGGATCCTGGCATAGGTCCCTGGCTGGTCAAGGTGTTGCAGGATTAAGTGCAGCCCCATGTTTACTGCATCATCCACTGACCTGTTTGACCTGTAGGCAAACTGCAGGGGGTCCAGCTGGTGGCCTGTGATGTTTTTGTGGTGGGTCAGCACCAGGCGTTCAAAGGACTTCATGGCGACTGAAGTCAAGGCCACTGGTCTGTAGTCATTTAGTCCAGTAATGAAAGGTTTTTTGGGGACTGGGATGATGGTGGAGCTTTTGAAGCATGAGGGGGCTTCGCACAGCTCCAGTGATCTGTTGAATATTTGTGTGAAGATTGGTGCTAGCTGGACAGCACAGGCCCTGCGGCAGGAAGGTGTTACACCATCCGGGCCTAGTGCTTTATGGACATTTTGCCTAAATCTGTGTTAGTGAGCACTTCTCCTTTGCCGAGATAATCCATACCACCTCACAGGTGTGGCATATCAATGTGCTGATTAGAGCATGAATATTGCACAGGTGTGCCTTAGACTGCCCACAATAAAAGGCCACTCTAAAATGTGCAGTTTGATCACACAGCACAATGCAACTTTTGAGGGAGTGTGCAGTTGGCCTGCTGACTGCAGGAATGTCTACCAGAGCTGTTGCCCATGAAATGAATGTTCATTTCTCTACCATAAGCCGACTCCAAAGGCATTTCAGAGAATTTGGCAGTACATCCAACCGGCCTCACAACCACAGACCACATGTAACCACACCAGCCCAGAACCTCCACATCCAGCATGTTCACCTCCATGATCATCTGAGACCAGCCACCCGGACAACAATCGGTTTGCATAACCAAAGAATTTCTGCACAAACTGTCAGAAACTGTCAGGGAAGCTCATCTGCATGCTCGTCGTCCTCATCGGGGTCTGGACCTGACTGCAGTTCGTTGTCGTAACCGACTTGAGTGGGCAAATGCTCACATTCGATGGTGTCTGGCACATTGGAGAGGCGTTCTGTTCATGGATGAGTCCCGTTTTTCACTGCTCAGGGCAGATGGCAGACAACATGTGTGGTGTCGTGTGGGTGAGCGGTTTGCTGACGTCAACGTTGTGGATCGAGTGGCCCATGGTGGCGGTGGGGTTATGGTATGG
>JBBIGA010126374.1:0-24010 GCA_037576975.1 Alestes dentex | reverse complement strand
GGTTTTCGTGCGGGAGGGAGACACACACACACACTCTCTCACACGCTCTCTCTCTCTCTCTCTCTCTCTCTCTCTCTCTCTCACTCTCTCTCTCTCTCTCTCTCTCTCTCTCTCACACTCTCTCACACACACCACATTCTATTCTATGTTACATAAGAGGACAAATTATGTTGTGTACTCTTCTGAGAGGTGCTGATTGCTATTTCTCTTTGTTTGATTTTGAAGTGAAGTCATGCAATGATTTCAGAGTCCTTATTTAAGAGTCCTTATAAAATGATTTTGTAAGGTAAACATTATGGCACCATTAAAACACTGCAGCAGAAAAAGTGTGTGGTGTTTCTTTTGAGAAGGTTGCCTGAAATGAGTTGCACACAAGTTTTTTTTTAAAACAATTTCATTAATTTCCCAAAATAATCTGCACTCCTTCCTGGTTATACAACCATGGTAATATTATTTTAATTAAGTCCTTTACTGACATTATTTATGATAATGTAATTTCTTAAATAGATGTAGAGTTAGAACTGGGGTTTTAGAATAAGCCTCAAGGGCAGTGCATTTCCTGGGGGGGACTACGCCTGACCTTCCAGAACAAGAAGCTGCCTGAGGGGTGAGGACTACCCAATCAGAGTAGGCTACTGCTGCAGGCAAAAGGGCTGACCAATCAGGGCATGATATAGCCTGCAGGCCCAGTAACAACCAATCAGAATGTGATTTGGCCCCAGGGCCTCGAGCTGACCAATAATAACTGTATGCATCCACAGGGGCCAGAGGGGGTAATCAGGGCAATGTCGCCCAGAGGGGTTAAGCATCCATCCTCCAGGTCAGACCACCTGAGCGAAATAAAGAAGCAAGAGGCAGGGCACCAAATAACCTCCGGGATCACAGCCACTCAACAGAGTCTGAAACTGTTATTGTTCAGCAATCGGTATTAGCTAATGAGATGTCCCTGTCTTTTTAATGCAAGCAGATGTGTGTCCTAGAAGTGGCACAACACTTTCTTTTCTAATATAGATGGGGAAACCATTAGTATTAATGCAATACTGATCTATTCTGATATTTTTCCTTTAAAATGAGATTTCAAATTGAAGCGTCTCACTTAGAGAAGTAGTTTGGCAAAAAAGTCTAATTGATAGTTTTCCACCTACCTGGATGTAGACATGCCAAGACATGTTTTGTGTCCACATTTTGCCTCCTTAAAGTAGCATTAGAGTTACTCAGCTAATTTTGTTCATAGATACTAGAATGTCAGTCAAGTAGCCCAAATAATTTCTGTAAAAAAGACCACATTACTAATACTTCTCTAAGTGGAAAAATGTACGAATTAGATTTTTCACTGAACTATAAGCGCAAGTGTTGTGCTTAAAACCTCTGTTACCAACAACATGACCTAGTAACCCACAGCTTTATCAGAAAGTTTCACAAAAGAACAAACAAGCAGAAATCTCAGTGTCAGTAAGTGCACAATTTGAATTTTTCAAATAAAAACAGTACTGTAGTATTAGTATGACCTAGTATGATGCATGCCACATCAATCCTAGATTGGTTTTGTACAGAACTGGATTAGCTGCGTTCTTTTTTTCCCCTCCAGTATCTGGTACAGCATGTTGTGCTGGTGTCAGCCTAATTCTGATGTTGGATATAGGATTGGTGCCGTTCTCTAGTGTTGCCTGGTTTTCATTGATGAGGACAATCATAATGCGTATTAAAATTTTACACCATGCTGCATTTTGCAGAGTCCATATATATTTCCCTGGCACTGTATTCGAGTTCTCTGCGTTAAGGGACAGCAAACCTGTTTCATAGAAATGCTTTTCTGTTTGCCTGGCCTTAGCTGCAGTAGCTTTAAACTCTCAATGTGCCTTGCCTGAGGCACAGGATTCTGAAATATTCTATTAGCTCTGAATAAGCAGAAATGAGCTGCTGGAAGCTATGTACAGTAAATGCCTGCAGCACCTCCATCCCCAGCTACACCTTCAGTATATGTATGTGTGTTGGCACAGAATGACACAAAGCTGAGCCATTACTTCTTTAAAGCCATTGCCCTGCAGGAACTAAACACATTCTCCCATTAATGACCACATATTTTAATCACTGAAGCGGCTTGCTGAAGTAGTTCAGTTAATCAGTACTATGCCATTAACTGACAAGTATTGATCCCCTGCACTGAATTTACTATAATGGGTCCCAGTGTGACTTTGCAGGCCTCCTCGCAAAGAACACATTACTGGAACACAGAAGCTGTGAAACCTTCACTGTGAATGAACCAATAAAAACTGAAAGCAGAAAAATAATTTATTTTAAAATCTCTACATTGACTTGCATTAGAAGAAATGGTTGTATTTGCTTTCTCTTGTAAATTAACCATTCTGGAGGTAGGTTTGTGTTTTTCTGGTCAGTGGCAACAAAAATTAGGTGAAAATATTACTAGCACAACTAGATAACTGTTTCTTTCCTTCCTTCCCTCCCATCTTAAAACATTCCTCTTCCCAGGCTGACTACTCCATAAACACCCAATGAAAATTTTACTCGTTGAGGGGGTGTCAAAATTGTTTTGGATTGGAACGCTTAATTAATTATTGATCGTATCTTCAGCCTGGCTAGAGAGTTTCTTGTCGGCTGTGTGCTTCGGTTCCCTGCGCAGATCAAAGGCAGAGAGTACGAGAGCGCTTTAGGTTTCCGGCCCATTGATGAGATGTCAAATGGAGGAAGACAAAGGCAATTTATCTCATATTAATATTAATTAGTGTGATCATGAATACACAGACAAACTTTTAAAGCTGTTAGTGGCCTGTTCCATATTCATTCAGACTATTTTTTTTCTGTTTCTGCAACATTTAAATAGAATTTTGACCATTTTTTCCTGCATAATTAAATCTTTAAAATGTAAACAAATCTGAAATGCATAAGACTTTGTTAAATGTTTTCAGATAAACATTTGGCCTAATTCATTTAAAATCCATTAATAAAAGCTGAGTCAAAACAGTATCCACAAAAAGCCAACAGTTCTACATTTCTGTAGAATATACAATTGCACATCAAACCATTCTAAATAACTAACATCTCATTACGTTTAATTAATGGTTATGCAGATACACTATATGGACAAAAGCATTGGGACACCTGACCATTACACCAATAATGACTAAATAACATTGCATTCAAATCCTTGTACATAGACTTTAATATGAAGGTGGTCCCCCCTTTTGCCGTTATAAGAGCTTCTTAGAAGGCTTTCCACATGATTTTGGAGGTTTCCCGTGGGAATTTGTGCCCTTTCATTCTGTAGAGCATTTATGAGGTCAGACACTGATGTTGGACGAGATGTCCTGGCTCGCAATCTCCGTTCCAGTTCATCCCAAAGGTGTTGGATGGGGTTAAGGTCAGGCCTCTGTGTGGGTCAGTCAAGTTCTTCCACACTGAACTCCTCCAGCCACGTCTTTATGGATCTTGCTTTGTGCACTGGGGCACAGTCATGGTGGAATAGAAAGGGTTCTTCCTCAAAACATGTCCACAAAGTTGGAAGTATGGCGTTGTCCAAAATATCTTGGTATGCTGAAATATTAAGATTGCCCCTTACTGGAAATAAGCTGAAACCCTGAAAAACAGGTTTGTCCCAATACTTTTGTGCATATAGTGTATTTTGAAAAATGATTTAAAAAAGCATGTTTGAGAATAGTGTTATGTGATGATCCAACCACAGAATACAAACAACAATACTTTTATTTGCAAGTGTCAGAGCACATCCTCACAAAATCCTCAACTGCAGTAGAGTCCAACAGAACAAATGTGCATCTAAACAGGAAAATAATGCTTCCCATATTCTAGTCATCGCATTATATATAATGTTATTAGTTTTCTCCAAAACATTCATTTCTTACACAGGAAACCTTTAGGAAGAATATTTCAAAATGGACATGTCAAACATTATTGACATGTCAAACAAATATTGTTTATTAAGCTTGATTTCTGGATGCAATACTCCCAGTGAGGTCCAGAAGAAATAGAAATGTGCTCTTAACAAACAGGGGAGGGGAAACGGGGCCTGGGCCTGAGCCAAGTGCTTCTGCCCATATAAACAAAACTAACAGTAAAGGACTTAGTGTGAACATGCCTGTAACCTATGAGGACTTTTTCTGCTTCTTCTTCTCAGCTTCCTCCTCTTTCTCTTTCTCAATTTCAGCCACCAACGTCTCAATCTCCTTGGATTCTAGAATCTAAACAGGGAGCAAAGACAGTATGTCATGTTAACAAAGAACATATTTAAAGAGTGATAAAGGCAACAGACTTCACTGTTTGAACTGCCAGCAATTTAACTCTGTAAAGAGCTCTAACTGCTCAAATCTACTTTTTCAATTATTTCACAGCCAGTTGGGTGGTATGTCACTTGAAAATGAAGAGACAGACCATGCCACCAATTCAAAGTGAATAGAATGCATATGCTTTTGAGGCATATGCTTTTATCAAAGTGCAAGCAAAATGAACAATCTCTGTGGTACATGTATAAATAAGCTAGGGCTGTCACAAAGGGTATATTATTCACTGAGTTATCTACAGTTTACATGATGGCTGAATATTTGGTTTAAGATACAAATGTTTAACATGTAGAGACCTTCAATAATAACAGTATGTGGGGCTAAAAATGCATAGAAATCTCCATCAAACTGATTCCAGGAGTAGGACCATTCAAAATATACAGGTATCTCTTAATATATAACTATAATGCAATTATAAAACAATTGCATTATTTTGTGTTATTAATCATAACTGATTAACTTTGACTTGCTCACATTTGACTCTACAGACAATATGTTCAACTAAACAGCAGTGCATTTTGCTGGAGCTATGCGAATAAAAGTAAAAAAACGAGCTTCATCCGAATTTATTCATTTCTCTTCAATAATTCACTTGAACATGAAAATCTTCCTTTTATTTAGATCACTAAGACCCATTGAGAGCAACAGTGGCAGCATGTTCTAGTTGATGACTGTTATCATACTTACACTTGATTATTCTAACCTCCCTGCGACTGTAGACCTCTAACTCTTAAACTGCAACATTATATCTTGTTTTGTTGGTAGCTGTAGCTTTCCTCTTTGCTACCACTTATTGAATCCTCTGGTGCTGAGGTTACTGATATTGCCAGAATCAGCGACATGGTTTGCTTGTAAACAATACTTCAGACTGAATGTACTGTGATAAATTCCTTTTCAGAGTAGCTGGAAACAACTTTGGTTTTATCAAGAGAGTTAACAGCGGGACTTGCCATTTAAGTGTTAGAGTTAAGAGTCATTTAGCAACATCTAGCACACAAGCAGCACGGCTTCAGGATGTAACTAAGAAAACACATTAATGGATTGAAAAACAGTGCTATTAATACTGTGTTAATTTGATTAATGAACAAGTTAACATGGACACTAATACTAAATATTTTAATGTTATTATGAGAACTCTTTCATGCTGCTTTGAGCCAGTGATTTTATGAACTTATCATCGTTACTTATTTTACATACACCTGTGTAGGTCCACCTCAGGTCACCAAACAGTTTGGTTTCATTATTCTATTCACTTCACTAGTTGTGTTAACATAGATACACATGAGTTATATTCCCAAATGTACATATTTTATATTTACACAAACACACATACATCTGAAGCCTGTAAGAGACATTCAATTAGTATATTCTTCCCTTTGTATATCTGTACAGTGAATCAAACTCTTGAGTAAGATGCCTTAAGCTGTTTCTTTAGCTTTGGTTTACCACAATTTGAAACATGAAAAATTTGACTTAAATTTAAAGTTTTCATTTAAATTCCTTAAATTTAAATTTGACTTCATATATGTAACTTGTGTGTATATATAAATATAAGCTGAAATCTAAGTGCCACTGCAGTGATAATGATAATAGCACTTCTATTGGACTTTATGGTACATTAGCACCAAGTGCCCTCTTCTGAAGAATGACTATTTATTTTAATCAAGTAACAGTGGCAGCCCTAACCTAAACATTTAATTCTTTAAATAAGTAAACAGTTGAATAAAACAATTAAGCTGAAACAACCAAAACTATCATAAAGGAATGAATGAACAGACTATATTACCTTGAGGGGCTGGTTTCTCCTGATCACAGCCAGCTCAATGTTCTTACCACCAGACTGAACAACCTGAGTAGGGAATTTAAACAATGTTATACAACATGCACACGTTTGATCCTATTTAAAAAACAATGTGTGTTTTTACGGATAATGTTTAAGATATTTGTACCTCTAAGAGGGCTTTAATAGCCAGCTTGATGGCATCGTTATCGCTAGCAATGGCTTCGTCTGTGTAGTTCTTCTCCAAAAACTCCCTCACGGTCTTAGCACTGCGTCCAATTGCATTTGCCTGATAATAATCAGAGGAAAAGTGTAAAGTTACTTATTACTCATTATAAAGGCAGACACACATATGGCGCGTCAGTAACACAGTTTTGCTAACAGTGCGGATCTCTTACCTTCCATGCATGGTATGTTCCCGAAGGGTCTGTCTGATACAGACGTGGAGTGCCATCATAGTCAAAACCCACAATCAAGGCAGAGATGCCAAAAGGACGACGTCCATTGCTCTGTGTATAACGCTATCAAAAATGAAAGAGAATTATTATACTATTATTCTTAACACTGGGTTAACAAATAACATGCCATCAGAATAAGTAATAAAGCTTCTTTCATTATATCACAGGCAAAGAATGGGGTTTTGTAAGGACTGGTACCTGTTTAAGCGTTGCAATGTAACGGGTGATGTATTCTACAGTAACAGGGTCCTCCACTGTAAGTCTGTGGCTCTGGCACTCTACTCTTGCTCTGTTAATGACAATCCTGGCATCTGCTGTAAGACCTGTAAAGGGACAAAGCATGTGTTTCTGTTTTCACAGATAGTACATTCAAGCTAAACCTTTATTGCTCACACTGATAAAAAAGGGGCATTTTATATTAGATTCCCTTTTAGTGCAACCTACACTATATGGACAAAAGTACTGGAACGCCTGACCATTATACCAACTGGGACTTTACTGACATTGTATTCAAATACATACTTTAATATGGAGTTGTTACCCCCTTTGCAGCTATAACAACTTCCACTCTTCTTGGAAGGCTTTTCACAAGATTTTGGAGTGTTTCTGAAGGAATTTGTGCCCATTCATTCTGTAGAGCATCAGGCACTGATGTTGGATGAGAAGGCCTGGCTTGTTTCAGTTCATCCCAAAGGTGTTGGATGGGGTTGAGGTCAGGGCTCCAACCATGTCTTTATGGACTTTGCATTGGAGCACAGTCATGCTGGACTAGAAAAGGGCCTTCCCAAAACACTGTGTCCACGAAGCTGGAAGCATGGCGGTGTCCAAAATGTCTTGGTATGCTGAAGCATTAAAATTGCCCTTCACTGGAAGTAAGGGGCCACCTGAATTCAATCATTAAGAGGGGTGTCCCAATACATTTGTCCATATGGTGTAGCAAGTGAGGACATGTACAGAACATAACAGCAGCATCATATTGGGTTACACATACAGGATCAAATGGCTTAATAGCACAATGAGCTCTGACAGGAAGCTGAGAAAGAAAGTTACCTGCAAAGGCCATACAGACATGCTCATCAAGGGCACAGATTTTTCGAACAGTTCTCTCCTCCTGCAGCTTTGCCACAGACTTCTTCTCTACACCTAGAACAACAATGTCCTTCCCTCGGATTCCAACCTTTAGGGGAAAATACAAAAAGGGAAACAAATTCAATCAGCAGCTCAGAGATCGTTTAATAGCCAACCTGTTATTGTACAACCTGTCACCTCCAGGACACTGCTAAAATGATAAAAAGCCTCTCAAAGCTAGAGGCAAATTGTCATTCTATGTTTTCTTTCACATGTGCATCTTACTGAGTTCTGTGCATTGTAACAAAACATTCATAGTCACTATGAACAATAAATAACAGTAAATGTCAGGACAGTGTAGACTTCTTTAAGTTCTGCTACAATTACTCTATATATATACAAAACAAATAAAATGACGCTACTTAAATTAGCCTGTTAGCTTCTGCGCTACACAACATGCAAGTCACGCTAAGCAGACTCATTCATAGATGCTAACGCTAGGCTAAGCGCTAGGACGACCAGTGGTGATGCACTAGTTAGTGTTTTTAAAGAATTATTTGGTTATTATTTCAACATTTCAGTATTTAATAGCAAGAAGACACATCAAAATAACAGCCCTCCATAATTCTAACTACAGTAGTTAGCTAAGTATTTCAGTAAAGCAAGAGGTTAGCCTTGTTAGCTACAGCCAGTGAAAACACAAACACTCACAGCTGTAGAGCCCTTCTTCACTGCTTCTTGAGCATATTCGACTTGAAACAGATGACCATCAGGAGAGAAAACAGTTATAGCTCTGTCATATCTAGCAGCCATGTCTGCAAACTAATGTTTTATCCGACTAGCTAAACACAGTGAGAACCAACTTCTTCGTTCCTTCCTCTGGGGGGGCTACGACGCTCAAAACTGGATGAACATTCTGCCACCTACAGATACCTTTCATTCACTTTGTTTTTCAATATAGTGGACAAAAGTATTGGTACCCTGTTTTTCAGGGTTTGTGTATTCTATGGCTGAATAATACTTGCCAGATGTCTAGATTAATCATATAGCACTATTCTAATTTAAGACATTTTCTTGTCTTTAATGTTAATTTAATCATTTTTCAAAATACACTATATGAGCAAAAGTATTTGGACACTTCCAGTGAAGGTCTTAATCTTAATACTTCATCACACCAAGACATTTTGGACAACGCCATGCTTCCAACTTTGTGGACAGTTTGGTGAAGGCCCTTTTGTATCCCAATATCACTGCAACCCAGTGCACAAAGCAAGCTCCATAAAGGCATGGCTGGATGAGTTCAGTGTGGAAGAACTTGACTGGCCCACACAGAGCCCTGACCAACCCCATCCAACACCTTTGGGATGAACTGGAATGGAGATTGTGAGCCAGGCCTTTTTGTCCAACATCAGTGCCCGACCTAACAAATGCTCTACAGAATGAACGGACACACATTTCTCACAGAAACACACTAAACTCTTATGGAAAGCCTTCCAAGAGGACTGGAAGCTATTGTAGCTCTAAAAGGGGACCAACTCCAAATTAAAGTCTATGTATTTGAATGCAGTGTCATTAAAGTCTCTGTTGGTGTAATGATCAGGCATCCCAATACTTATGTCTATGTAGTGTAGTTCAGAATGAATACTTCCCAATAAGTTATTTATCAGCATTCAACTTTTCTATAATTAAGTGGTAGGTCAGAAACACTTTTATGTAATTAAGTGGTAGGTCAGCCTATCTATTTGGTCCATTATCTTGCTGTCTTTCAGACTACGTCTTCAAAAGATCTTGCAATTAAATTACTTTTTTTTTTAAATATGTACTATAAAAGATGTACATGAAATGTGATTAAAATATGTAAATAAACAGGTTTATTAAAATGTACATAAAATATGTATATAAAATGAAATGAATAAAAATAGTTTTAACAAGCATTTTAATATGTAATATAAACTGTTATTCTACTGGAACATTAACTCTGGGAAACACTCTTCTCATGGTCCTTTTTATTGCTCTTTAAGTCATTTTGCATCGCACAAATGAATTGTATCATCACATCATTCAGGATTTTGATCTTCAGGTAACGTCAGCACAAATGTATATAAATATAAAACAAAGTATTTTCCAAATTATAAAAATGCACATAGATGCATGAATCACACAAGCAAATGTAAATGAAAAAGAAAACACTAAGGTAAACAGAAAATGATGGTTAAAATCATAATAAAACCTGATATAAAACGTTAGTGGTTCTCGGTAAAGAAATCGTTTCCTTCTGAACGGGTGGCTCTGGGCTGTGTCTTTGTGCAGGTGTTCTGATGGAGCGTCTGGAGCAGCTGGCTGGTGTGTTCAGTCTGCTGCTGGACTCTGGTTAGCTCCTGTTCCAGCTGCAACCCACGCATCATTCCTTCTAGCCCTCCACCTGCACAGCCACAATGTTATCACTCAACTGTCAACTGACATTCAAAGGGCCTCACCTGGTCCTAGTGGTATTTTTGCACTTGCTACTCATTTGACTTTTAATTTTGTACTTATCACTGGTCAAACATTCACAACCGTCTGGGAAAACCACTAACTCACCTTTTTTCAGATTACACACAGTCAAAATCGCAAGCTGCTGAAATCTCACTTCTGGACAGTGAAGAAACCTCATCGAATATTCCACAATGCTCCTGTGGTGAGGCTTAAGCAGTGTGTCTGCATGAAATACCACAGCATAAGGAGTGGATTGATTAATAAGTAGAAAATAACACAACAAAGAAATATCATGAGACATTTCATAACATTTACCATTCATGTCTAATTTGCTGACTACAGAACCTGCAGCAAAAGACACGCCAGGGTTTTCACTTTCACCGCAGATGCTCACAAATCGGGCAACATGAGAGGCAGTCATCTTCCCATGAAGTTGTGATCTGAGGAAGTCTGAAAATAATGTGACAAAAACTGATTATCAAATAAAGAATGAGGCCACAGACTGAATCTAAAACGCAGGCAATATTTTGGTTAGTGCAAAGTGTTAAAATGTTTAAAATTTATATATATGTGTGTGTGTGTGTGTGTGTGTGTGTGTGTGTGTGTGTGTGTGTGTGTGTGTGTGTGTGTATTGAGGGAATCTTACCATAAGACGCCATTGAATGAAGGCAGGACAGTACACTTAAAATAGTGTTATCCTCATTCCAGTCAAACACAAGAGCTAGAAGAAGCCCAGACAGGCACTCTGTCTCCAATACAGCCTGAACAACAATAAATAACATAGCATTAATCATATACTGTACTCTGAACTAGAGACCCCCAACCACAGGGCCACGGACTGGTATCGGTCTGTAAGTCATTTGGTACCAGGCCGCACAGAAAGACAGAATAAAAAATATTTTATTAATTATCAGAGTCTGAAAGATCTTTTATTTTGAAACAAAAAAAAAACGCTCGTCTCGGTCATGTGATATGGTACATCAAAAATGTAGCCCACAAGCTAGCAAAAAAAGAGTAAAAAACAAACACACTTTGTTTTTAGTTGTATCTATACCGGTACGTGATAATATTGTTTTACATTAAACTGGTCCGTGGTGCAAAAAAAGTTGGGGACTGCTGCTGTAAACAATAAAATATCACGAAGCCACATGGATATGGGCACTAAGAAATTTGTTTGTTTGTTTTTTCAAAATCAGATTCAGTTTTCAATTTCAATACTTTATTTGTTAAAATGCCTTGAGCACTAATTATATACAAGAAGGATAAATGAAAGTTCTCATACAGAACTTTTTCAAGACCTGCCCTACTGAACTGCTAACACAAAACTGTAGATGCAGATGCAGTCATTTGAGCATGAGTGTGCATAAATGACTCCTCCCACTTTGACCTAAAAAGGTGCAACTGGATAACTACTTCTGACTGACTGTACTTTCCAGAAAAGGCAGCAGATAAAAGATGCTCTAAAAGGCTGACGGGTCTATCAGCAATATGGTTTTAAATTAAGGATGGCTAAAATGTCATACAATAACAATTCAATACTTTGACTTTTGTCGATAGGTCACAACATTTGAATTTCTGACATCTGATTATTGTACCTGCTGGCTCTCCAGAGTGTCCCAGAGGTGTGTGAGGGTGACGGCACAATAAGTCACTACAATAGGTTTAGTTACATGCATTAGAAGCAGCTCTCCTAATATGGAGATAACCCCACGATTCACCAGAGACTCCTGCAATACAAAAGAGTATCATTTGTTATTAAAACACCTCATAAACAACTCTTAACCGTCTCAGATTGTTTAGAACATGTCTGTTACTTGACTGTAACAATGACATGTCAATCTGCATAGAAAAGAGTGTGATGGGGGCTGATGACTGTGTGAAAAGATCATATTGTATTCTTAAAAAAAAAAAAACATATATGCATATGTACTTGTTATGCACGTTTTTTTTTTTCAAGCTTTGAAGACCAAAGTAGGCAATGTCCAGTGGCATTGTATTGGTGCTGTTGCCACAAGGCTACAAAATGTAAAGTATCCCCCCTCATGACTTTTCAAAATAGCTTATTATGCTATTTTTATGCTATTTCCTTTTTTTTAAAGAAAAAAGCTTTTTTTCATGCGCATAATCCATGCAGTAAATTGACACACATGCATAAACAATATTACAACACAGATCCGTTCCTACGATATTGATGTAACCCGAGTTATAACACCCCTGTCCTAAGTCACTTACTGATCCTAACACAGTTGTAAAACCATAATCTAGAACGTAAAAACACAATTAAGCCACAGAAAAAGTAAAAGGACACAGATATACTGTACTTGTAGAGTGTGCTATAATAACAGAAAAAAAATGAATGTAAAAAACTTTTTTACACTTTTTTTTTGCACTTTTTACAGTCCAACATGGCGTAGGTAAGCGTACTGGGGAACGCCAACTCCCTCACTCATACGCCGCGTTACTGCGTATTCTGCGTATTCTGCGTATTCTTCTGCTGCGTGCAACCAAACTAGCTATGGGAGTGAGCGTTGTAAACTCGAAACGTCGTATGTTGTAACCCGAGGACCCCCGTATGCATAAGAATACATTTTAGGCCGAGTCCCTGTACTGAATGCTCTCAGTGCTCTTACTCTGTTGGCTGGATGGGCAGAGAGCTCAGAGAGGAGTACTAGAGCAGCTTCGGAGGAGTTGAGCTCTGGGGCCCTCAGCAGGGTCAACAGGGAACACATCCAGTCCAGCCTAAACAACTGCTGCAGGGCCTCACCTGCAGCCAAGGGTATAGAAAGCCAGGAGGTAAGAAACACCCCAGACAAAAATAACACACCATCTCAAAGTCATTTTTCACCAGAAGCCAGCTGAGAAAACAGTATGAACAGATCTGATGGTGCAGAGTAACCTTACTCAGAAGGCACACATACTGTAATTAATGGATGAGCAATGAATAGCACAGGATCAGCACATTCAGAGTCAGGATGTTCGTTCAGACAATCAATTTTGGGGAGTGATCTCGAGGACCAGGCTATTCAAGTTCTACAACTCTCAGAGCCAACAGACTATGAGGTTGATTTCAGGCTATAGGGTTGGTTATTATCTCTTAGAACCAGAAAATAAGATTAAGTTCTGAGAGAGATAAACTGCTGATAAAAACGATAAACTAATGCACTACCACCAGGCCACATGGATATTTAAAAACATCATTAAATTAAATCACCATGTAATTTCTTTGAGTGGGTTTACAGATAGTAGCTTCTGTATGTATTTATGGCATGCAAAGTTGGCTTAAAGTAATATATTTTTTTAAATAATCATACACAAATTACCATTACTAGTGAGGCTCCGGAGGCACAGGCAGGCCTGGGTAGAATTCTGTCAGAACATGGAAAAATCATAACTACCTACTGGACAGTGTAAAAACATAGAGGTCACAAAACAGTTATTTTTATTCTGGTATGATGTCTTCCCTGTTTCTTCCTACCTTGAGCACGGATGAGCCCATGAGTGAGACCAAGGACTTCAGCAGGAAACGATCACCAATTTGCAGCATTTTTGTGTGATGCTGTGGAGCTGCAGCAATATTACTCAACGCAGAACAGCTGTAGAACTGAGAAAAACGCTTAATGTAAAGATTCACGTGGACCTTTATTTCATGTTAGTAAAACATCTATCTTGCATCAACATAAGGGTACAAAAGTCTTTGAAAATACATATGTCCAAAAGTATCCAGACACCCCTTATAATTGGTGAATTAAATTGGTGGTCCACTTCGTTGCGCACACACAGCTTCCGTAATAAAAGGCGATGCTCTGGAGCAGCTGCACGTAAGTTTGAAGTCACCATGCCCAATATTAAGCATTGGTTAGAGGGCTATTAAGCAAACTGTGTTCTATGGAGAGATGGACCACCATCCAGTACCTTTGGGATGTGCTGGCATGGCATTTGTGATTCAGAACAAAATATCCAACATCAAAATCTGACCTCACAAATGCTCTTGTGGCTTAATGTAATAAAATTCTAACAGCAATTTCCAACATCTAGTGTAAAGCCATTCCAGGAGAGTGGAAGCTGCAGCAAAAGGGAACAAAGTCCCTTTTAATACCCTTGATTTCAGAAGAAATATTGGGTAAGCAGCTGTCTACAAACATGTGGATGTGCAACAGTACTTCTTATTCCAGCATTTAGAACAAAAAGAATGATAGACAGGGAGTACCTGAACCTCCAAATCAGCCGACTGTAACAGAAGAGCCAGCACAGGTATAACCCCCTCCCTACACAGCACATTCATTGTACTCTCTGGAAAAGATTAAAAACACAGTCAATTCCCCGACTCGTGTGATAAGAACGAATGCATTATTGATTTGGCCGTCTTCGACCATTCAGTGCTATGCCGCCACTGCAAATTCCCTTGGCCACAAAGACTGTGAAAACCTTACCAGACTTGGTGAGATTAAAAAGGGCTCTGACAGCATTTTCCTGAACTTTTGGATCAAAGGCCCTTGCCAAAACCAGCAGAGGTAGCACAGCATCTGAGGACACGACAGCCTCACGGTTTGAATCTGAAGTGAATGAATGAAAACAGAATCCTACTTAGAACATGCAGTCTACAAGTATACACACTATCTAGTGATAAACTAGAACCTGATCTAGAATAAAAACAGAGTTCTTTTGAGTGTGCAGGGGTAAATAAAACAACAGTCATTGATGAGAAAGTAATGTCGCAGAAAATGACTAAAACTGTTTAATACAAAGAAAAAAGAAAACAAATACAAACCTGAAGAGGCTAGCAAAGCCACACATGCACTGGAGTTACACTGGACTGCACAGTCACCAGACTGCAGCAGATCAACAAGTGGCTCCAAAACACCCATTGCAATGACGTCTTCTTCTTTTACTGAGAAAAATCAACAATAATGAAAACAAGATAAACAATGTTGTATGTGCGATGTTTTCCCAGATCATCCCATTTACAAAATATCTGCTACAGACCAGTCAGATCCAAATATATTGTCGTAATAAAGCTTTGGAAGCAGTGCATGGGACAGATTTGGAGACTGGTACAGTGATGTTAGATATTTTGGAGACTTTTTTTGTCTCATTAGGACTAATTTACTTTTGCTGTCTGTGAGGAGAGTGAGGATGGAGAGGGAGACCGTCTTCTGAACGTCCACTTCCTCTGACTGCAGGAGGGTAGAGCATGTCTCCAGAAGGGCAGTGGGGACACGACTCTTTGCTGTAAAAGGAACACAAAGATCCAGGACTTTATATGTGTAATGGTGACAGTTGCGCTGATATGTCACCAAAAGCTGAACCAGATGTCCAAACATTTCTCCACAAAAAAGATAGAGATATGCTATAAATAACCTGAGGCTATCATGGTTATGCAAATAAGGCATTTTCATATTACTGGTCTCGTAAATGTGACCTCAGTAATCACTACTGTGACTAAAGTAAGGCAGGGAGTTCCAAACAGTGATGAAGAGAAGGAGATCCGACACAAGGTTTGGTCCTATTCATGACACCAAAAGAAGACCTGTTCTGATGACCAAGATAAGCTTGAACATGCCATGTCAAGTAACAATCGTAACAGTCCGACTTTACTTTGAGAAACACTATATGAACAAAAGTATTTGGACATCTGACCATTACACCAACTTTACACCAATGACTTTAATATGGAGTTGGTCCCCCTTTGCCGCTATAACAGCATTCCAAGAGATTTTCAAGTGCTTCTGTGGGAATTTGTGTGAGATCAGGCACTGACGTTAGACAAGAAGGCCTGGCTCACAATCTCCATTCCAGTTCCTCCCAAAGGTGTTGGAGGGGGTTGAGGTCAGTCAAGTTCTTCCACACCAAACTCATCCAATCATGTCTTTATGGACCTTGCTTTGTGCACTGGGGCACAGTCATGCTGGAATGGAAAAGGTTCTTCCCTAAACTATGTCCACAAAGTTGGAAGCATTGAGTTGTCCAAAATGTCTTGGTATGCTGAAGCATCAAGATTACCCTTCTCCACCTGAATTCAATCATTAAGAGGTGTGTCCTCAAACACTTTTGTCCATTGCTGTGTCTTGTAGAAAAACCCTGTAGTCTTATTTCAGCTCTTTTTTCACAATGATAAGGCTATAAATTAAATTTAATTAAATTAAAAACCACAGTGAGTACTGACCTGTGCTCAATGGAGAGCTATGTCTGGGTTCGCTGTTGTGTCGTCGCAGGAGTTCATACATTTTTTCTTGAGATCTCAGTGTTTTTTTTGAACAGCAGCATTCCGAGATTCTTTTTGCGAGATCCTCGACTTTCTGCACAAAAGTTGCTGTCTTTGCTCTGACATAAGCTGCAAAGTCTTTTAGTAGGTGCGCGCATCTGTTGCACAGTCCCATCGAAAGGTTTGAGCAAATCTATTACTACTGAAATATAAAAAAATATTTCTGTTTTTTAGGCTTCTCAACGTTCCAGCACACCACTAATCCAGCTGCAGGACTCTCCAGTCTCTAAACACAGTGAGTTGTGAAGAGATCTGCACATGGTTGAGTACAACCGGTCTCACAGGTCCTGAGCTCCTCCTCTCAGGTGGCCCAGAGGGGGGTGAAAGTCATTCATTGACCTAATTCTAATTTTTGCATGAATGCAGTATCACATTACCATCATTTTAAGTCTGTTTTTGGCTTCAACTTAGTGATAGCATTACATAGCCACTTGGACACAATCCAGAGAACTTTTCATTTGACTGGATGTTACTAACATGAAAATGCCATTATAGTGAAACTAAACTATGCAATTGAGTTTACAGACTGCTGCACCAATAATATAACCTGTAGAAACCGCAAGAAATACAGTATTAAAATGCTAATAATCTGAAGTCTATGGCTGTTGGAAGAACCCTCAGACAAAGAACAAACAGAGACTCATTGAATTACTATAGGCCACCACACCTAATGCATTCAGTATCTGCATTTCTGTGAGAGTCAGTTAAAGAGTTTCAAGTGTCGTAAACGAGATTAGCATGTGTAAATAGCCGTTACCTAATTCATTTTCATGCATTTACACTGCCCTGTTTCAAACTGCCAATGTGAAAAACCAGGGTTAGTAATGATGTAAATAACTAATAGTGGAAATTGTGCAGTAAGGGTTATCTAAGTGTGGCAGAGCACCAGAACTACCATAAAGAAGTGGAACTGTGTGTGTAATCACTGGGGTGGTCTTGCATTAACTCACTATTCAATGTAAAAACATTTTTTCAGACGGGAGCTAGAATCAGTGCACTCTGTGACAGCTCCATCTAGAGTTTTAGCTGCATTACACATTGTGCATCTACATACAGGCATACAGATGTGTGCCATGCAGGAAATGTTGATCCTCTGTTCATCCTGTTACTTTACATGATCCCACTTATTATGTAGTTGCTTTCTAGTAATTTTTTGTAGATTACCCACTTAGTGGTTGTCATAGAACTACATAGTGGTGCTTGCTGTTGAATGACAAACAATCAAAGACCAACATACATTATAAAAAACTAAACAAAACTATTGGGTTACACCTGATCATGTGTCTCTCTGATCATGTACAGTATTACCAAGCATTAAAATGAAAAAATAAAAGATAAAATCAGGGATGATTGCACATAATCGCATTTTTTCGATGCTGTTGGTGTCAGTCACTCTACTCAAATATGTGTGTGTGATAATCCATTAAACTAAAGCAATAATAATATCAGTAATATCACTGATCATATATCAAGTATTATTATATTATCATTAATAACAACAACAACAACAACAACAACAATAGTAATAATAATAGCAACAACAGTTGGGGATGTATGCTGTTCTCTGTTAGGTGCAATCATCATTTCCACAAAAATATATAGATAATAATGCTGTGAGTGTATTACATGAACATAATCCCATTTTAATCAATGCTGTTGATGTCAGTCACTCTACTCAAGCGTCATGTCTGTGATAATCCATCTGTGCTAGTCTGTGTGAGCCTGTTCAGTTTCGGGCCTGATAAGATTCCATTAACCATTTGATAGGCTTTACATATCACCTTAAGCATTCATATTACTGCACAGGGTCCTGTGGTGTTCAGTTAAACTTGTCACAGATCCCTGAAACTAAGAAAAGCTTTGCTGCCATCTACAGGCCTGTAGTCAAGTCACGGAGTCCAGTTTTAACTACACAGAACCTCTCAGATTGGTTGTCATTCCTGGGGTGGAGAGACAATGAGGGAAACTGTAGGCTGAACTAGGGCATTAACAGAAAAGCCGATTTGTCGACGTCAGAGGCACAAGTTGACGACCCCTGAGAGAAATCGACAAGTTGTGTGTTTTTTTCCTCTCTCTGTGTACTGCTAAACTTAAACTGGCACCAACAAACGTTACACTGTTTTGTTACTAAACATTTGAACTGAGTGACTGAAAATGTGTTTTGGATATCCCTGTAATTTACACATCTCTAACACACTCACAGGACATGTTTGTGGAATTGCTTAACTTATCTAACAGAAAACAACATCCATTCTAAAGTTCCTCTTTCTGTTGCAGAAGTACTTAATAAATTACAGGCAAACCTAACAAACAAGGGTGTAGATCTGCTGTGACCTCTCCCCCAACCCAGCACACCCTTCTCATTATCTATGATTTCACTGATGGACACTGCCACACACACACACACACACACACACATTTAACATAAAATATTAGTTCACCCAGCGCTGTTGAATCTTGAATCTTTCGCGAAAGAATCCATTTCACTTAATCGATAGGATAATACACATACCACTAGAAATCCGCTCCGGGTTTGGCCCCACCCCCTAAAAGGATCGAGACTTTGCAAGCACGCAGCAACCCATCCACCCACCCATCCACCCAAAATGGCTCTTGAGTGTTGTCCCGGTATTTGGGATCACAATACATGGGCCACTTCACCACATGAAGACTTACTGGAGAATTTTAAGGTAAGCCCTGCAATAACATTTAAACAAATTAATGAACCCATGATTTTTAAAAAAATTTTGTGTTATATCCTTTCACGTGTTTAAGTAGGAGAGCCATTTTTATTGCCAAGCCATTTTGGAATCTGTTGGCAGGCGGGATATCTGCTGGTAAATCATAGGAATAAGAATAGGATAGTACAGAATGTTATTGTTAATTATGCTTTTCTTTTCTCATATCTAACTGAATAGTGTTAACACATAGACTTTAACAGTCTTTATAAGACCAACTCTTGGTGTTTGAAAAGAAGCATCAGCCCAGTTTACATATTTTCTTTGATGAGCCCGGAGATATTTCAAGATTCAATTAAAGTGATTGCACATGTCTGGTATCATAAGGAAATTAGGTTATAAATCACTTTCCTTTTCAAATTGTGATGCTGTGTATTGACATTGTTGTTCTGCATCTTATCTAATTACAGGTGATGTAATATCCCAGCAGTTTGATAATCTCCTACACAATGAGGCCAAAGGCTTGGATTTTATATCCTTCACTCCTTCACCACCATCTAGAGTTGATGTTTTTTTTTACATCAGAAAGTTAGTGGGCCTTATCCTGACCTCTGGATGTTCTGCAAGAACTTGCTGCTGCTGTTCCATGGGCAAGCCGAAGTGGAACGAAGGTTTTCCACAAATAAAGATGTGGAGACCTGCAACTTATCAGAGGAAACAGTTGTTGCACAGAGGAGAGTGGGAGAGTAACCAAAGTGACTCTGACTAAAAGAGATGACAAGTTACTGTGCCACTGCATGCACCAGGTATAGAACATACCTTGATGAAGAGAAACAAAAAAGAAAAGAAAAGATGAGCAAAAGCAAAAAAGAAAACATGTGGAGGAGGAACTTGAGGAAGAGAACCTCACTGGAAAGTGTATGCGAGAGTTTACAAAAGGATGCTGACCACATAGCAGAAGAGCAGTTGGTGGTCTTAAATGCAGATGTTGAAACGAAGGCTACTGAAATGCGACTCCTAACACATCAACAGTGAATCGATGGAAACAAAAGTATTTGGGTTCTTTGCACTTTTGGAGTATTTTACTTTCTGTGCTTGTTTGCACATTGTTCACAGCCATAATATTTTATAATTAGAAGGCAGTTTTATGTTAGAGCTGTTGCTCCAATAAATATGTGCCTTGTTGGAGTCAACTAAATTCTAAGCTATTGTGGGTTTTTTTTTTGATGCCGGTCTTAATTTTGAAAAGTCTTAAAAGTCATTGAATTTGCATATCAAAAATGTGCAGATATCCTGATACATACAAAGACAAAGAGTCATTCAAAGACAAAGCAAATGTACCCTTTCTGTTGGGGAGGCCAGGGAGGAGGTAGCCAAATGCACACACTGTACAGAGTGATTATGATATTACCCTGCACATAAAGGGTGGACATTCCTGCCACCTGGTTCCAAATGGACGTCTCCCTCTACCCCTCCATGATGGACCTTCCTCTATTGTTGACCAATGCCAACTCCTCTGCAGGTGTGAAAGCTTCAGGGGGCCTTCCACCTGTCGCCTTTGCACCAACCTTTTTCTTATTGTCTGGAAAACACAGAAACAAGCAATTAACTGGAGCCTAGACACACTACATCTCTCATAATGAGTAGACATATTAATGCATTAACCATTAATACATGAGCCTACCACCTGCAAGGATGTTTCTATATTTCATCTTTATTTGCTGCCAAGTACGCTTCCCACTGCTAATGCATCTGAAACAATACAGTTATTGTTAACACAGGTTTACATACTGAGTGACCTCGCAGTAATTGAATTTTAGGAGGCATTAAATGAATTAACACGATTAAAAGGCCTACTTCTGACATATGACACATCTAAACACTTCTGTATTTATTTAAAGTATTTGTTATTTTCAGACAACACTTAAATAGTCTAATAAATAATACTATTCCAAGAACATAAGACAACGCACATGTACTGACGTATTTACTTGGTCAGCAATACTTTGCCAACAACCCCACCTGCCTTTGTTGGCTGCTATTGAACGCACCCCAGTTATGTGAACGCACGCAGACCGTGATAAGTTAACTCTGACTCAAGAAACTGACATCTTAACTGGTGTCGTAGTACAGATTACAATTTAATTGTGAGTTCACAATTTAACCATGAATTAAATCAGGGTTAGTTAACCGCGCTTCGTAGTACAGACCCCAGATTGCTCCACTGGCTTCTACAAAGGTCATGAAATGAATCCAAGTCAGATTTCCATGTTGACTGTGATTTCAAGTACAAAGAACACCTAGGCTGAAACAGCACACACTCATATTATATAATGTCAAGGGGTATTTTTGAGGGAAATATTTACAATGAAAAA
The DNA here is from genome assembly GCA_037576975.1 of Alestes dentex. Classification (NCBI taxonomy): domain Eukaryota; kingdom Metazoa; phylum Chordata; class Actinopteri; order Characiformes; family Alestidae; genus Alestes; species Alestes dentex. Next base: position 2,601 of record JBBIGA010126374.1, on the reverse strand, counting down.
ATATTGGATTTCAATGTTAGTATTGGAAAAGAGAAAAGTGAAATCAAGCCATCTGTAGCAAAAGTATATCAGCCAACAGGTGGAGAGTATTATTTGTATGTATTGTGTCACTTTTAATTAAACATCTACTGACCTTGTCATTGTGTAAAACATGTGGGAATGTATAGACCAACAGAAACATTTTTAGATTAAATTCAGTGAAAAGCTAAGCATGTTTTTACTTTTCCTGCATAGCTAAATGCAAATCCCTGGTATAGGACAGTAAACACATAGCAGCACCATCTCACTCAAATGGAAAACTATAGCAACAAGCTAGCAACCACCTAGAATACTACATCATCCAATAAGCAACACCACAGCAACAACTCAAGACATCATAGGAACTGCTTCAAAACACTTCTGAGAAACCACTCACCAACACTCTAGCAACCAGATTAGCTGCCTTAGCAACCACTGCATTTAAACTGCTTTTTACGTTTACGGCATTTCTCAGATGCTTTCATCCAAAGCGACTTCCATTCCCTAACTACAGGGGGCAGTCTCCCTGGAGCGGCTTGGGGTTAAGGATCTTGCTGTGTTATGCTGAAGGTAGGATTTGCACCCAGTATCCTACCCACCAGGCCAATGGGTAGCATTTCAACATTGTTCGGTTTGTGAAACAATTTTAGCTGGCTTTGTTAAACCATCGTTCACTTTTTCCTTCCCAGTTCAATATAATCTTCAATTCGGAGGGTGGTCACCCCCCAAAAAAAATAATTTTATATAAATGTTAAACGATATTCAAATTCAGTGTGGTGTTAGTTTTTGTCCAGTGTCATTTACTTCCAAAAAAGTAAACAGTTTCATTTAGTATTGTTTTCAGTTAATTTAAAAAATCAATAAATAACTAAATTTCACAAAGAGGTAAAAAAAAAAAATGTGGTGAACTTTGAAATTTCACGATGTAGTGATTCATTTTGTACATCAGAAGAACTGGAATATAGAAAGAGACTGTGGAAGACTGACTTTGGAGTCGTGTGGCGTTGGTAGGAGGCCTCACGTACACACACACACAGCCGTTGTGACCTTGTCACCTTGACATCTTGAGAGGGAGATTTCTGTGATAACTTCTGCTGCAGAGGCAGTAGCTAAAAACTCATGCCCCCCCCCCCCACCCCATACACACACACACACACACACACTTTGTTCTAAGGATGAATGATCCATCCTCACATTTTATATCTAACTGATCATTCTAATATCATACATTGTGAAATTTTTAGAAAATAATGGTTTTTAATTTAATGGTTTTCAAGTTATTCTCACCATTTTGGAAGATATTTTTCCTTTTTAAATGAGGTATTAACTCTTTTGTTAAATGACAAAGCGTAAATGCCTTGTAGAAGTCTGTATATGCTTTAGATTAAGCTTAATGTTCATTAACTCTAAACCTGACCCTTGTCACAACCCTGACCTTAACCTTGCCCTAAAACCTGATTTCAAGCTTAAGTTTGACCTCTAACCTAAACCTTAATGCTAAACCTACCTTGTGTTCGAAAAGTGCACTCGTTCACTACATAGTGGGCATGGTGACAGATAGATTCGTCGGGGGGGCACTAGTGTCCGCCGCGGCTAGAGAGAGAGAAAGAAAGTGCAAGTGCGGCTGAATCTCCTTCGTTTGAAGCCCCACTTTCCCCCATCTCTCCTCCCTCCGCCTCACTTCTCTTCTTGAATTTTACGGGATAACAGTAGCGTAGAGTGTGTCCGAAAAGTGCACTCGTTCACTATGTAGGGCACAGTGAAAGAAACCCACAGTGCATGATGTGTATTCATGTAGTGTACAGTGTCTGGACACTAGATTTTGGCGTTGCGCTATGATTTTGTAGTGCACTAACTAGTGGGTGAAACTGACGGTTGGAATTTCGGACAACACTACAAAATGGCTGATTCACTACATAGTGCCCTACATAGTGAACGAGTGCACTTTTCGGACACAGCTCTAGTCCTAACCCCTCAAAACCTGCCTCTGGTACTAATCCTAATCCAAGCATCTCTCTCTCTCACACACACACACACACTGACACAAAGATGTGAACATAGTGTACAGTATCGTGTAGAATAGCTTACTGTGACAGACTGTACGAATAAAAGAAATTCACTCAGCAACAGCATCATGTAATAAGGTCCTTCAATAAACATGCAATTATAACAATAATGACTTTCACATCCACCGTTGAGTTCTATAGAGTCTCAAATATGCGGACTCGTAACAATAAAAAATGGATTAAGTTCATGAACTATTCCAACCAGGGGCGTCGGAAGCATTTTTAATGTAAAGGGGACGCATCGGTCTACGCGTGGGGGCGGGGTTTGGGCGTGGGGGCGGGGTTGCTGCATGCTGCAAAGTCTCGTCCTTTTAGGGGGTGTGGGTGTTTGGACCCCCCTGTTGAATCTTGAATCTTGAATCTTTCGCGATAGAAATCGCTCCACGTAATCGATAGGAGAACACACACACCACTGGAAATCCGCTCGGGTTTGCCTCCATCTCACCGCATGCAAGTGAAGTGAACCGTCAGTGCACAGACAGGCTGCTCGGATTTCCAGTGGTGTGTGTGTTCTTCT
>JBBIGA010126366.1:0-14614 GCA_037576975.1 Alestes dentex | reverse complement strand
TGTATCTTCAAGCTATGCTTTTTCTGCCCTCAGAACATCTTCACTGTCATATCAAAACTCTCTTTTGTATCTTTTGCTTTGAGCAAGTATCTCCATACAAATAGACCTGTCAAAATGACCCAAACTCATTTCATTAAATGGCCTAAAACCTACATTTTCTCACATAATATCCCTTTTTCAACATTCATGTAGATTTATATAAACAGCTATCATCCATAATACATGAGCATTTTCTTATCCAGTAGAAATTTACTGGCTATATTTACCATGCTACCTTTAAGCCTGATGTAAATGAGTTCTGCTCTAATCGGCTGTCAGTGTGAATGGGTTAAATTAAGCTGCTGTAGGGTGAGTGTATGCAGAAACAGTGTATTCAAAACAGATTGATGCTGTAGCATAGCTCCCAGATAGGGACCGAATAGACCAGTGAATATTATGTTTGAAAACTTATCAGACAAAATAAAACTTTTCATTCATAAAAGACGAGATGGGCCATTTAATGTGCTTTAGATTCGTTGGAAAGATCCCATGGAGATACATGGTTTCGTCCTCATTGCTTTGTTTGCTTTGACCCCGATCATCGGTCAACAGCTTCTTAGGACAACCTGAACTTGTCTTGTGCTGACAGGGCAAAGGCTGCGTTCCTAGAAAAATAGATCAGTAGCTTTGATAATTCAAACAGATCAGATCCTGAACATACAGAGACTTTGTCTGCATTTCACTCATCCTCTGCAGCATGAAGTGCAGTAACCAAACCACACAAACACATGCAGGAAGTGAAGATACAGCAAGATTATAACTATCTTAGCGAGTTCCTCTTGCACGTTTGTGGACACCTAAGAAGTGGTATGAAAACCTTGAAGTAAAACAGTGTTAAGGACAGGAGGTGTCATTTGCATCAGCTCTAAACCTCATTGCACAGACGGCTAGTCCAATTCTATTGATAACCCAGATGAAGGCCTGCTTACCCACTGATGTGTTTAAGTGTTATTTTGTGTGTTCAGTGACATTACTACTGGGTCACTGAGTCATTAGGAAAAAAGAAAGAGTGATTTAAAAAGAGAACAGAATCCTTGGCGGGGTAATTTGCTCGGGTTTGCCGCTTGGCCTTTAGATCGTCTTTGCTTTCAAATTAGAAGTGACAAATCTTCAGATCTGGCCAAATCTGGGCCCATCAGTGGCGTATTCACAGCTCATTACCTCCACCATGTTGTTGTATAGGCCCATTACCTCGCTGACTAAACCCACTGTATGAGGGGTGGGCACTGTGATGATGTGCTCTTATTATCAGGATAAATTACAGCACACAAGCAGTGTTTCATGAACATAAAAACTACAGATTTAGGTCTCGGCTTTACATATTATAATTTTCATCCACACCAGCAGAGAAACATGAGAAACAACTAGAAAATACTCACTAGCACAGTAGGGAGTGATAGTACTTCACAAAATCTGATGTGATACACCTGTGGGAGAACATGTTCATCATGCACAATACAGAGCACGAAGCTGAAGGTTTTCCATCTAGATTTTTCATCATGGGCAGTGTCACTGCTAATGTCACTTCTGGCATTACTCATGTCACTTATGTCACCACTTAAGCAATAACATTATCATGTGCGATATAATAACTATTTGTGCCACTATTACATGTAATAACAGACCTGGTATAGAGTGCAACACCAAACCCCTGTTTGTGTTGACTAGTAAACTACTTTAGCAGTAATTTATTTATCTATAATATTTATATCCACCTCTCTTACTGACCACAGCATTTTGTGTACATAGCATATTGTATTTGTACTAAGCATTTCTGGAGAGTTTAATTTGACTTTTATTTGACTTATTATATATTTTATATTGTTCCCTTGTCTCTGTGCAGTTGTAGCATAAGCAGTTTCCTCAAGGATCAAAGAAAGGTTTCTGATTCTGATTTAGATCGTCAGACTGTCTGACCAATCATTTGATTTTTCAGTCAGTAACTGAAATTAATACTGATGTGAATGACTTGGATATATCTGCTAACATGTACAGTGATTGGCAAGAGACTATACGAACAACAGCTACTGTATTTTACAAAACTTTATTTTTCTTTTTCTTCTGTCTGGACTTTAATGGTTTCTGGGTTTCATTTTCCCTGCAGTCTCTCTTCCCCCTTTCGCTGGAGTGCTGACTGACTTATGGCCTGTGTCACTTCTCATCCGATCACAAACACCCCGCACACCCCCAGCCCCACCCCAGCCCCCTGCCCACCCCGCCAGCAAGTGATTGTGCAGATCCTTTCTGCCTCTTATCTTTGATCTATGTCCCAGAGCCATCTCTCTGTATGTGCTCTTAGTTTGAGTCAGTCACTGGAATTTGTCGACTGTACGAACACACAGGGGCACTTTTGCTTTCCTCTGTTTATCTGATGAGTCATCGATCCAGCTGAGCCCCTGCCAGACAGATATTTATCCTTTGGTCCACTTCCCACAAACTGAAGGACCCTTGCAGAAATATAAACACTTTTCCACATTAGTTAAGCCCTTTGCAGACTTATTATTCACTTGTTAATATTGCAATGCAGTAGTGTAGTACTACTGTGATTTATTCACTAATAACTAATATGATACTTTGTAATGCAGTTATGATGAGACACAGGGCCCTTAGGGTTTCATTTAAATGGCTTTGTACATTTCTCCCAGTAATAACTAGATTTTTACAAATGATTTAGAAACAGCTAAAATTCACAGTCACTTGTAATGAAAGAGGTGACTAGGAAGGTCATTAATATGGTCCTGGGGTCGATTCCAGGCCAGGGTGGCCATGGGTCCTTTCTGTGGGGAGTTTGCATGGTCTCCCCATGACTTCATGGGTTTCCAAAGATATGCATGTCAGGTGAACCGGAGATGCTCAATTGCCGAAAGGGTATAACTGTGTTTTTCATGGACTATTGACCTGTCTAGGGTGTTATTCTGTCTTTCACCCTATGGACAGCAAATTAATGATTATTAACTATTTACAGCAACGTTTTTGAGAAGCAAACTAGAGTTTCCTTTCTTTTTTCTCTCTAAAAAGTCATTGTTCATTCCTACCCACTAGGTAGGTCTTCCCATCACACAGTGCTAACAAGCCTGGAGGGTGAAGAATTGAAGTGCCATCACAGCTTTTCAAACTGCTGCTAACACATCCTCGGACAGCTCAACGCACTTGGAGAAAAACACTAAATCTTACATCAGCTAACAGACCTGCCAGGCCTGGCGCCATGAGGAGGGAAGCGGTGGGGGTGGTACGAGGAGGAGCTGAATTCTCAGTTGGAATATTGTGCCCCTCGGCATCGCATTCTGTTGTTTTTCAAGGTAACCTATAGTTTGCTCTTCCTTTCACACCGCACTAATGGGGATTACAGTTTTCTATCTGAGAAAGTTAATTTTGGCTGCAAACTACCGTTTTTTCGTTTAATTCATAGGTATGGAAAACTTTCAGTTCTAATATCTTAATCTCTAACAATGTTACTGGGAAAGGAAAAAGAGTAAAATTTGACTTGAATCCAACAGTTGTTGAGAAAATATCTTACAACATCACTGGTTACCAGTTAGAAGTGGAAGAAAAACACATTGTCAATAATGAACACATTTTATAAAGTGATGTAACCACCTCATGGTTCAGGTGATGTGAAACACAGTTACCAGTGTCTGAACACAGGCTACACAGGTGCCCAGCTATGTGGTTGTTTTAAATTAAGATTATCACTGCTATTAAATATGCTAAATCCATGAAATCCTGATGTAGGTTAAATGTGTTCACGTCATGGGTTTCTGCTGGAGGTTAAATGTGCTCGAGTCATGAGATGAAATTCCATGACAAAGGCATAACAAAAAAGGCATGAATACAACAAATTGCTACAGCAAATTGCTTAACTTCTCAAGCATCTGGGAGGTCTGTAATTGTAACAGTACAGTCAACCCCCGAAATTCACCAGGGTTACGTTCCAAGAGCACCCGCAAATTGTCAAAAAACGTGAATTTGTGATGTGGTAAAAAAAAATAGTCTAAACCCTAAATATGCCCCCAAATATGCTCCCAGAACACTTTAATTTCATTTTAATAGCTTAATACATTTCCCTTGATGTGGGAATGCTGGACTGCAGCTGCCAGAGATGCGTCACAAGGCAACAGCCAATCAGCAGCAAGGAGAAATGAATAGCGCTCTCGGGGTATTTCATAATCCCAAGACTCATTGTATACAGTTGCTTGATGTTCTCTCGACAGTACAAAAAATGTTTATTTTACATGGAAATTTAGCTGAATTTATGTTAAATTTATGTTATAAAATTAGAAATGATTTTTTTTTAGCAATTTAGCGCTAAAATGCATGAAAAACTAAAATGCATGAAAAATGTAGCGCTAAAATGCATGAAAAATTATATATTTTTCATGCATTTTAGCGCTAAATTGCTAAAATGCTAAAATGCGGAGGATATTTGCGGTTTCCGCAAATTTGCGGGGGTTTCCGCAAACAGTCATTAGTTCTGTTCTAAGAAAAAATCCACAAACAACTGAGGCCGCGAACTCTGAACTGCAACTTTGCAGTGGTACACTGTACTCCATGACTGATACATGTGGAACTGAAAACTATTCCTCCAAACATGCCCAGCTTATAAAGCACACACGAATGAGGAAATGAAAGAGGCTGTTGCTGAATGGAACTGATGATGTATGCTTAATGACATGCACGTTGCTGGATTTTTGCCTGACTCTAGAGACAGTTTTGCAAAAGCTGAACTGTGATACAAATCGAACTGTGGCTCAGAAATCAAGGACCAAAACGAACCATGAAAGGTTACACCCCTTTAATAGGCAATCTTGTAATAAGATGTTAACTATTCAACTTTAATCACTTGCCCTGTTACCTAAATGCTTTTTTACAGCTCAGTATGAGTTTAATTATTCAGTCTTCAGTATGAAGACTGGTGCCAAACAGACTAAGATTGTGCTAATGCTAAACACTGTAACCTAATATTACCTACCCCAACTGCATATTGGGTGAAATTGTTATATCCCTTTAGTCATTTTTTTACCCCCTTGCCCGACTGATCAAGACGCTGGGCCTGATGACTTCACTGGCTAGCACCACACTGAATGATGAGAGGAGGGAGAGGCCAATTATGCTCTCTTGGCTTCGTAGCCGTGGCATTGTTGGGGGATTTTGCAACTATTCTTAGCCTGCTGTGGCCCCCAAAAACTAGATAAAAAAATGTGCGGTGATTGTCCAGAGAACACCCCTTTGGGAAGACATAACCTCCATCTGCTTACACACTTGCCTACAGGCTCCCATTATAAGTGCGTTTAGCACTGAAGTGATTGTCCATGATAATCGATTGGGATGCCAGTGCCAGAGTATTGCTTTAAACTGGATAGTGGAGTGTTCCTTTAATCAATAGCTCACGTTAATTTGACTGGAGCTGCTTTTCTATAATCAAAGAGGACAGAATTGTATTTACTGTGTCCTTGATAATCATATTAGTCCACCCACCTGCATAGATTCTCTCTCTGAGCATCATCCAGAGCAATAACCACTATCGCTATCATCCTCCATCACTCATCGTCAGGCTTCCATTTAATTACACTCCATAGCTTTTTCAGGTAGATCTGATAAGTATTATTAATACCCTCCTTTGCTTCTGATTTTAAGTAAAAATAATTTTTTGGCATTCAAGCTTAGTCTGTTTTTTTTTTGCCTTCTCCCTTTAGATAATGCATTTCTTGACCCAGTCTTATTTACCTCTCCTCACCTCTCAGACAATCGTATTATTGCAGATGGGAGCAGTGAGTCATTGTTCTATATGAGCTATCTCCAGCTTCCTCTAAAAAGCTTATTGAACGGCTTTCTGTTTGGATGCTCTCATTCTTGCTTTCCAAAGGCCCTCTCTCAAGGGTGATGTCTAACTCTGTCTGGCTCTTATGGCATTCATAGATGCCTATATTGTGGGGTTTTTTACCAGTACGAGCCCTACAGTTTAACCCTACAAGGATGAAAGTGTGCGCCATTTCACCAAAAAGGCTCTTTTTTTGGACAAATCTGGTTTGATATGATGACCACTGAGTTCAGCCATTGGTTTGATTTTTGGGATATAGCTCTTGGCTAAACCTTGGCCTTTACTAACCCCAGGCACTTCAAACACTGCCTTACAAATGATAGATATTTGCTGTGGCTGGAATGAAATGTGCCATTTCACACATGCCCTCGGTGGCTCGGAGTCCAAATATGACGGGCACTGTGAAGGCGAGCCTATTGGACTGTACAGTAAAACATCTGGCGCTGACGTTTTTGGCCCTGCTGATGAAAATGGATGAAAAATACACACAACCTTAAAGAAGTACTCCAGCTTCTTTCAACCTAAACTCTACCTGCCATATCTGTATTGCACCTCAGGCAATGATTTCAACACATTCTCCTGTACCAAGAAAATAAAACAGAATACAGACTAAGAATACAAATGCAGGGTTCAGCACCAGCCCAATAGCTTTTTGCTATAAGTGAGCTTGCATCATTTTTGGGTCAGGGAAGTTTGGGGAAATGTGTTGAAATCATTAGGTGGATGCAAAGGGTGCTCAAGATAGAGATTAGGTTTAAACAATGGTGAGGTACACCTTTAAAACCACTTAGGGGTGCAGAGGTGAGTTCCCTGCTGGGACCAGCCATTCAGCCTTCGCCCTCAATCAGCAAAGTGCTGATTTCGATATATGCGGCGTACCCGGGAAAGTACTTGAATGCACAGCTGTACAAAAACATTACTATCCCAGTTACAGACTAAATCAAAGTCTAAATCTGAAAGACAAGCTGCTACTTCATTCCAGGCCTACCAGAACTGCACTGTTCCATTTAAAAACCAAGTGTTGCCATGTAACCGCATGCAAACTGCAGAGCTTCTGAGATGTTAAAGATCTTACTGCTTGCAGATTTGCTGCACAAAGGAGAGGAAGTACCTTTTTTTACTGGGTCTGTATGCTTACGCACAGACCTCATGCCATGTCTCACCACAAATGAGTAGATGAGTCATAAAGACCAGGCTACAGAAGGTAAAGGCAGCTATCACTTTCCATGCTGGCATGACCGGCGTTTAATGAGGGACCACCAACTGACGAAAATGCAAATATTGCAAAAGAAGAATCCCTCATTTTAATCAGCCTCAAAGCACACTTTGACAAACTTCCTTCAAAGCACAGCTGTGATTACAGCAGACTCATCGATTTCACAGTTTTTATCATATGCTGGTCTCTGAATTTTGGACAATGAGAAGATGGATGGAATAAACAAAAAAAAAAAAAACCCTTTCAGATAAAGTTGAGCTAAAATGAAGCCTCAAAATACAGGTTATTTGCAGGCAAGGAGCCTTCTCAAAATCCTTTTAGAAAAAAAGGCTAAGAAAGGGCTAGGAATACATTTCAACTGGTTTTAAAGAAACGCTTCGGTGCAGTGTATATTTGACTGAAAAGCATGACGACCGTCTTGACAATTGTTCCACATTATTGAATAAATACCAAGTATTCAAGTGCAGAAAAGAGGACTGAGATTTAACAGATCTAAACTAATGTCTTAAAGCAATACTAATTTATTACCAATTGTAAGTCTTAAAATGACATGGAGAGGAATTATTACATACATGCCGTGGAATCAAGCAGATTGAGATAAAAAAAAAACGAGCACTTAGGAAATGAAAAAAAAATGAGGACGCAGATACTGAAATGTATGTTTGTAAGTATTTAAAGTGTTTTCTCAGCAATTTTAAATTTCTTATCTCAAACTTTAGTGCCAAGAAAGTGAGTTAGGAATGGGAAAATTAAAATGCCAGAGGACTGAAAGCAATCCATATTTGCATAAACTTGGCACAAAAAAAAGAAATAGGAAATGGGAACCCAAAAAAAGCACGAGCCCACCAGCTGTGTGTACAGGGGGGACTTTCCTATCGATTTCACATTCTCGTCTGTGTTACTGATCTCACCACAGGGGACGGAGGACGGACACGCCCCTTCCGAGTAATCATTGGCCAGGCTGGGCAAGCTAATTTGCATGTCGTGGAGACGATTGGCCGAGGCACCTTCCAATCCCCGGGCGCAGCAGGGCGAGAGTGGCGAGGGCGAGTGTCCGCTGTGAGAGTGATGGGGAGCGGAGGGAGGCTGCCTGGAGCTCCCGTTGCACGGTTCGGAAGAAAGTGGTCCTATCATAGCAAAGGCAGCCGGACCCATGTGCGAAATGCGGCTGGCACGGAAGCGCTGGACCATCTGCACCATCAGCATTCTTCTGATATTCTACAAGACGACGGAAATAGCGAGAAGTGATGAGCATCAGGAAGCCCAACTCACAAGGTACAAAAGCGGGGCTCCCACACGTTCCATTGAAACCATTCGCAGTGGCCATTGATGCAGACAGTAGAAAAAGAGAAAAAAAAAAGTCCGCCTGGCTTTGTCTGGAAACGAGGCAAGCACCTGCTTTGTGCAGCTCTGAAGTTTGTGCAGTGGTGTGTGTGTGTGTGTGTGTGTGCAGTGTGTGTGTATGTGTGCAGTGTGGACCCCCAGTTTCCCTCCTGCCTCTTTATCTGGGATAGTAGGGTGAAGCCTTATTTTCCTTTGTTTGGACTCATGGTCATCATGGGAGACTTTGCAGAGATTAATTTGGCTAATTTGGCTGGGATGCTTTGGTTTTCCCTAAGATCCTTCCTCCATATGGACACAGTGCCCTCCTTTTGTCCTCCAAACACGTTTTGTGTGTAATGTCCTGAGTAGGCAAAGAATTGCCCCACAGAATTAAGACAGGTGCGCAGATCTGGAAAGCTGGAGCAGTTCTTTTGCTGTTCCTTTGGATGAAGATGATGAGGTAGTCGATGTTAACATCTGGCTTTGCGTTTGGAATCGTTCTGATTTAGATCACGACCAGTGTGTCAGTGCAACCCCCAAGGCTGGTGGAACAGAGAGGCTCCAGTTTTTACCCCCTTTGTCCTGGCAGGCTTGGCTGATGTGAAAGTTTGGAAATGTGTGCGGGAGGTGGTGTGAGGGCCTGCGTGGGGCACAAACAGCCCCAAGGAGGTTCCAAGAACTGAGGGAATATAATATGGCAAGTTTCTGCTTGTTCTCCTTCTGATTCACTTCAGAATTCATACAAAAGCAGAGGCCGCCACTGACTGAGAGTAACCCTCTTCCTCCCTTACAAAGTGACAAAGTGTGCAGAAGTATTTCTCTTTATTCTTTTGGTTGTATGTTGCACTTGGTGTAATTCCAAGGCTCAGGGAGAAACAAAAGAGAGACTGATTCTCCTACATTTGTTAAGAAACACATTCTGAGATATTATACTTGCTGGAATATTATACTGAGGTCTTCTCCCTCTCTCTCTCTCTCTTTCTCTCTCTCTGTGTTTGTGCAAATGGTGGAGGATGTGACATTGTGAGGACATTTCACAGGTCCCAGTGAGGAAAATAATCTTCATCCTTTTGAAGATTATATTTTTAAATCAAATATTTGAAGTAATTAAAAAAAATGAACACTAGCTTTAAATTTTAAACATGCAGGTTCTGCAGAGTTCATCCAACCTGCCCCACAAGGACAGGAATACAGACTAGCACATGAGTGTTTGTGCGTGTCTCGTGGGTGTTTATTTGCACTCTGTGTATGAGTGTATGAGCAGGCCAGATCAAGGACAGCAGACAGTTCAAAACATGTGGTTTCCTTTTTGCCTCTTGCACATTTTTTTTCCTAGATAAAAATAGAGAACAAGAAAACACCTTCAGCAGACATCAGCTCATTTTAAGCACGTACCTTTGCTCTTAATTAGCCGTCTGGCTTTATGTGTGAATGTCTAAGAGGATGATTATAGTTGAAATGGCAACAGCCAATGAGAACAAAATTGTTTTTCATGGTGGATCTACACTAGATAAGTCATGGGTTGTTTTTGTTCATGTGTTTCATATTTACCACTGGTCAGGAATGACTAATGTCTTATGATGCTGTCTACTTCTGTTGAACACCTCATGACACCACGGCTAGAATACAGTGTCTGGCATAATACTGTATTAATTCAAATGTCGACTGCACTAAATGTCTTGTCCTATTGTTTATTCTTGCTCTCTCTCTCTCTTGCTCTCTTCACACTCTGTGTATTTTTTGTCTGCACTTGTGGTCTTGTGGTGTTTCTGTTTCTGTGCCGTGTTGCACCATGGAGGAGCACAGTTTTGTTTCACTGTGAACTGTGTATAGGGCTGAAATGACAATAAGCCTGCTTGACTTGACTTGGGTTCGAGCCACCTTTTCACAAATCACTAATTATATCTATTATATACCCACACAGTGCATCATGGATTGCCATGACATAAGCAGCCTGTCAGGATAAATGTCTGTATTCTTCACATTTAAAGACAAAAAAAAAAGAAGTTCCGATTCAAAATGTACACTCTCTTTAAGGAACTATTGAAGTTATTGTTGCGTGAGTTTGCCTCTGTAGTGTGAGGACAGCAGGCAATTTCCAGTGTCATGCATATGAGTAGAAGCTTGTATCCTGTGGTTCCTGTCCTATTTAACAGCTTCTGTTGGCGCCTATTGCTTCAGGGATCTGTTGTCACTTTTCTAGCCCCTGTAAGGCCAGTGGCACTTTAACTTTACATAAATGTAACACAGCTCAGAAGGAACTCAGAAGTTCTATATTGATACTGCTTGTGTAGAGCACTAAAGAAATATCAGCACACTTTGCGTAATCAAAACGCAGTGAGATGCTAAAAAGTGTGAAAAACTGTTGTTGTGTGTCAAGGGTGAGTTTTGAAACAGGATGTGGCTTGTCTTCAACAGCTACTCCACTGATTTGCCAGAAAAGCTACAGGTGTAAGGCCCTTAAATGTCAGTAAACAGTGGACAGAACTGCGACTGTGTGAGGCCAACAAGGTCTGAGACTTGAAGTGAAAGTGAGGAAGTGTTTGAAATAAAAACAAAAACAGTGTTCTCAGCCAACTATGTTGTAACATGTTAGGTCAGAAAAGAAATTCCAGTGAGAGCTAAGGCATGTTATTGTAGTCATCTAGAAAAAGTAAACATATTTTAGTGTGAATTGTTTTACAATTAGATTACGGTTATGCACTAATTGTGAATTTTAGGCACTGTACTGATTTCTTTACTACCAATTGGCTAGTTTTTGTAATCCCTTTTTATCCCACTCTTTGAACTAAATAGACATAAAAACCACATTTCCATTGCTTTGATAGCCAAACATGAACAACATTACTTGCTCTTTAACAGGCCAAACTGGCCAGGCGAATGCTGATAATAACAAGTAGAAGTCAAGCTGTTTCCATGAAAAATACTTCACCTCTACCAAACCACTCAAACCACATCCTGCTCTTCATTAAGGAGGCTCAGACCACCATTGTGGGTGTGGTTTAGGAGACAGTGGGAATTACTGTGAGCGCTAAACCCGAATAAAACTTCACCACTACAGGCAGATATTTCATCCAGTGCCAGGGCTGGTATTCACGATGCAGTCATAAAGAGGACTGATCTTTAATCAGAGTCCGCTGTATTTATGAGGGTCGTTGTCATAAAAGCTGAGCTAGATCAGCATTCCTGCACCCAAGTGGGTTTTGTGAAAACAGACCCTGTTGTGTAGAATGACTGACTGCAGTGTTTGGCCACACAGTAAAGTTTTGTTCAGTTTTGTAGCTCACAGTAAATCATAACTCTGTGCCACCTTAATGAAGAGCTGGTTGCAGTTTTAGTGCATTTGGGGATGTTTTACAGAAAATATTTGGGTGACTATTGACTTCTAATGTTTGTTAGTAATGTTAGCTAAGCCTCTTGCCTCCAGCTCTGAACTAGAGAAGCAAGGGTGCTTTCATGCCTTCCTTGTTTGGTCCAGATCTTGTGGTAATTTTCAGCTTGTGAAAAATGCCACTGTCTGGAACAGTGGACCAAAATTTGGTCCAACCAAAAGAAGTGATCTTGGTTTTGTCAAGACATTTTCTGAGATGACAAGAGAGAGGTATGAAACTATGGCAGTGGTATATAAAGGTGCGTCAGAAAAGTGCGGCGAGAGAGACTGATTGAGAAGGAGAGTTTTCTGAATTGGTGTTAATGACAGGAATTCCTTCAATGCATGTGTGTCGTGCAAAGTTCTTCAGTGCATTTGCAAAATCGCAGTGTGAAATCAAAATTAACCAGATACATTTTATATGCAATGCAACAAAACGTGACCCTTGTTTTGGACCTTGGTCTCATCCATCAGGTGTGAAAAGGCCCAAACATTTATTTGCTGAAAATTGTCTAAGTCTGTTTTTCCCCCAAAGTATTTCTTATTACAAATGCAGTCAAATCCTGTTTTCAGTGGACACATTGGACCAGCCAACTTTTTGGCATATAGTGGAGCATCCTGGAGCATGAAATCGTGCTGAAGGTTTGGAGCGGGAAGTTTGCTGGGCAAGCCATTATTACAGACATTACTGAACTCTAAATGAAGTCAAGCTACTTTGTGCTCTGTTGAATATCTCACCCGCTTCTTTCCATTTAGCAGCCAGACAGAAGTTCAACAGAGCAGCAAAGTGTATTAATGAGACTTTCTCATGGCTGATTTACTTCTGTGAAAAGAATGGACCTTACAGTTGCATTTCTGTGCTTTTTCTTTGAGTGTCCGGCTGGGAAAATGGAGGAAAAAAAGCCACTACAACATTCTTTTTTATTTATTTATTTTTTGCTATTTTCGCAGCGCGGGTGAGGTGAGCACTTCCAGACTGATGGTCAATAGCAGTGAGAAAGCCCTCGGCAAGAGCCTGTCTGCCTATTTGCAGTCTACAGAAGAAGGATGGAAGGTCAATGCTACACTAGTCGCCCTGATAAGGTGAGTGGGGAGAGAGCCGGCTCTTTCTGAGAGCTGCCATTAAGCATTATCTGTGCCACTAGCTTCATGAGCTGATGGCACGGCTTCCATGGAAAAATCAAGGTCACGGACCTCATTTAGCCGAGCGCTGACTTTTAGAGCGCTAAACCTTTGCCCTTGCTCCCAAACAGAGCAGAGTGTCAACATCAAGTTGTTTGAGTACGAGGCCATTTTAAAGATGACTTGATATTACTTTCTCTTTATTGATACAGATACTAAAGCCTGACGTTTTGGCTGATTCCAAGGCCAATAGAGCTTTAAATAAGCATTTTTAATTCAGGATCTTCACTTTAGCTGGATTTGTAAAGACCTTGCACTGCTCTACTAACCTACAGGAGGGAGTCTTTTACCAAAATGTGCAAAATAAGACTATTTAAGATGTGGTATTATACTTATCTAGCTACTGCAAGGTTAACTTTTGGCTACATTACTATTATCATGTGCTTATGTGACTTGTATTTTGTGACAGTGCATCTGAATATTGTGATATTGCAATGACAAAATGTGACAAATTTGCATTTTGTCAGTTATGATATTTAATGTCTCTGCATTGTTTATAGTGTACAGCTAGCGCCAGTCAACAACCCAGTCCTGCACATTTATTTCATACATCCCTGCCATCCCACCTATGGTGCCAGAACTGAAATCATTTTGCTCTGTTCAAATTTCATTCGAAATATATGGAGAATATTGAATTGTTTTCAGTCTTGAATATATTGCGCGTGTATTGAATCGTCTATGGAACCAAATCATAAGTTGACCGTACCGGTAACCATATTTCAGACCACATTTGTTACCATTCGTGATAACAGTTAAACTCTTCAGGGGTTTTCAACTAATTTCAAGGATCAACCTCGGGAATGGGATGGATTGACTTCTCTCATTGGCTAGAAGGGGTTATTTTGTTCGTTCAGGTGTTTATTTCTTTGTTGACGGGGAGTGAAGAGGGGTTTCTTTTCTCAACAGAGGAGGGAAAAAACTGTAAATATTAAAACAGGAAGACAGAAGGAAAGAAGGTTACAATACAAGAGAAACTCGGGGAGTTCAGGGTTGACAGGTCTATGTGTTACAGGATTGGAACACATTCATTGTTTTTTTCCCCTGATATACTACTTTCTGCTGGTATCAGTCGTATACAGAAGTTGGATGTAAGGCCTGTGCCGTGTCTCGGTATCCAGAGATAAGGAAGCATAAGTATAATAGTTTTTAAGTAGCAGTAGGAGTTATTTTGGTGCGCACCACTCCGGTGTGCTTTTTATATGCATGTTTAATCCTCTCTAACTAAAAGACAGAACATCTAGGCGTGTGCTGCTCCTCTCTTTGTGCTAAGAATAGTGCAGACTGCTGGGCCCTGTTTGCCCACAGAGGGAATAGTTAAACCAGGACTGCTGAGACTCTCGGCACAGACTGGGCTTAGTTGCCCGAGCAGCACTGTCATCTTATTGTAAGTGTGTACATGCTGTGCTTCTCAGACTTTGCATAACCGCACATGAGCAGCATTGTTAGGTGAAAGGACCTGTGTTCTACATTGTTTCCCTGAGGTTCACCTGTTGTCAGAATTCATTTTTACATTTTATCTCTTTAACCAATACAGCTTACCAGGCTGTTTTTGTTATATACAACTCCTTAGACAGACAGAGGCATATGTATATATAAGTGTGTGTGTGTGTGTGTGTGTGTGTGTGTGTGTGTGTGTGTGTGTGTGTGTGTGTGTGTGTGTGTGTGT
>JBBIGA010126286.1:13479-24045 GCA_037576975.1 Alestes dentex | reverse complement strand
GCACGTGACACGTTATTGAGACACTGACATTTTTTGTTGTGGTATACTCACCACTGTTGTTGGCTTTTGTTTCAATACATTGTTTGAGATGTGGAAATCACCACTGCGTGCTTCTACTTAAATGTGCTACTTTCATGAGATAATATCACTGTTGTGTGAACATTTTACATTTTCCATAAATTTCACCCGAAACCCAAATAACTTTTTGTGAGTAGTGCATTTTTTCCTGACACAAATATGCGTTTCTGACTTTGCTGGAACATTTTATGTTAATTTAAAAATAGGTGGAACGATCACAGAAATGGTGTTATGTAAAGTTATGTACCAAAAGGACATTAAAAAATGAAATTAATCATTTTCCCTTGACTTAAGAGTTAATTTCCTGAATAAAAATCTGGAAAAGGCTCATTTAACCACACTTCCCATCTGTGTAAATAGTTAATTCGGGAAAAGGTGAATGCATGCGTTTTTTTGTTTTTTTTTCACCTCAATTCTTGATTCTGGCAAAAGGTGAATTTAGCTGATTTTCCTCTGTGTAAAGAGGTTAATTTACTCATTTTTGCTGTAATCTACATCTTCCTGTTTATTCAGGCCTTTCAGGCATCTTCCACAGAGAAGCTGGATCACATTTTGGCTGCCTGCCTTATGCAGAAAATGCCTACTGGAGGCTTCCAAGGCTTGCAGAACGATCAGACTCTGGCTGGTGGTAAGTGATTCTCTGGGACAGCATCACACTTCGGTAACTGGAAACTGTTCAGTTCGACAGAGGAAAGGGAACTAAACCTAGCCATTATCTAGAAGCACTTCTCTCTGATCTGCTCGCACAGGTTAACACTTCTGCCACCTCATTCCTCATTCTAAAGAAATGATAAAGGGAAGCCGCCACAGCCCACCAAGGTGCATTCAAGATATGCTGTTCAAATCCTAATGCTAATGCCACATTACAGAAAAATGCATACATACATCTTTATTTGTTTAATGAAGCAAAAGTGTCTTCTCAAATAATCTTGTTAAGTGAAATGTTCTCTCAGAAGTAAAATTGTGGTGTTAGCGATTCAAGCTAGACTGAATGCAATCAAATGTCGCTTAGTGATATAATGCTTCATACTGACTGGGAAATGGAATGACATATGGAATGATATATATATGATAATAATAATTAACTTTGATGTACTTATGTACATCATCCAACTGGTCCCATTGCAAGAGGAGAGTGTTGATTACAGCAGTGTTTTTATACTTTTCCTCATTAAAGAAGATCTGATTCAGGTTATCACTAATAAGTACCTCATAAAGCAGAATGTGATGTGTAGGAATTTAACAGACACTGGCATGGAATGGTTGTCATACTTACAGCAGTCTCTTAC
The DNA here is from genome assembly GCA_037576975.1 of Alestes dentex. Lineage (NCBI taxonomy): Eukaryota > Metazoa > Chordata > Actinopteri > Characiformes > Alestidae > Alestes > Alestes dentex. The sequence continues at coordinate 22,678 of JBBIGA010126286.1, read as the reverse complement.
ATTTTTCCAGAGCTGTGTATATATACAGTAAATCCTTGCGAATTCGTGGATTTTTTCTTAGAACTGAACGAATAATTGTTTGCAGAAACCCCCACAAATTCGCGGAAACCACAAATATCCTCCGCATTTTTTTCCGCCTTTTTTGTGGCAGTAATGCTAAAATAAAAATATAATTTACTAATTTTGTAATGTAAATATTAACATAAATTCAACTAGATTTCCATATGAATTATAACTGTATAAAATACTGTCGTGAGAAAACAAAGCAACCGTATATTGGCTGCTGCCCTCGTGTTCTCATGTTTTTCGTTTTGTTCTTCTTAAAGCTCTATGATGCCGCCCAAACGCCCTACACCTTCTAAAGCTAATGGTAATGAACCTAAGCGCCAGAAAAAGTTTAAGTGTGCGTGCATGGTGAGAGTGTGGGCGTGGCCGATGAGCGAGTGAGAGAGATGAGCGGGTTGGTGCTACTTTAGCGGTGTGAGTTGTGGACTCAACTATTATAGAAAAAGCTTTATTTTGTGCATACCAAAGAAAACGCACCTGCATTAATTAACTGCGGGAGACAGCAGGGCAATGTATTAAATGAAATTAAAGTCTTTTGGGAGCATATTTGGGGTTTACACTATTTAAATAGTGTAAAAATTATTTAAAATGCATTTTTAGGCTTTTTTTTTTTACCACATCACAAATTCGTGTACCACATCAGCCCGTCCGTTTAGTGTGAAGTTATAAGGAACATTTCTGTCTGAGCTGCTTTTTGCATCAGGCTCAATACAGAGTTGTCAGTCAGAACAAAGGGAATTTACATAAGCCAGTCTTGAAGTCACAGTAAAAAACTTCCTGTTTAAAGGGACAAAGAGAGGTTGAAAACTCATGTAAACGAACTACATCTTACAAATTACAAGTACATAAAGTCACACAAACACTGTAAGCGGGCCTTACAACAAGGAATGTGGCCCATTGAAGTTCTATGGTGGACAATATGTTGTCCAATGTTCTGCCAGTGCTGGAGTAACAAACAGCTTGCTTCACCAACTGAGGTGGTAAAAATGAATCATTTGAAAGTTTCTGGAGAAAAAAGATGAAAAGATATTTCAGACCCATCATTGCTGTGTCAGTTGCAGACAGCCATTTTCTTAATCTTCTGCTATTTTGTCTTGTGCCAGTGGTAGAAGCAGGGAAATGAAAAGTGCCATTGTCAAAATATTCCTTGAGAAACTCTTAATAGCCCAGTCTCACTTTACAGAGAACTAATCATCATGGCCGTGTTTGGTGCAAGCCACCATAAATTAATGCAGATTGCTTCCAAGCTATTCATACCCTCATGTGAACTCTGTTTCCAGTTGAGGGGCGCAAGAGGTGAATAACCTCATACAGCTCTCTTCACTCACTTCTTCTTTCTTCTACTTTTCCTTCTTGTTCCCCACTACCCCCTCTTCTTTTCCACAGTGTTATAATTATGTATTCTCCATCTGCATCTCTTGCTGTGTCCCTTTTTCAGCTCATTCCTTCAGACTCGTGGTGTTCTACCTCTTTCGCTCTCTCTCTCCCTCTCTCTCTTTCTCCACACACACATTCATAGACACTTGCTCACCAGCTCTATGAATATTTAGACTTCTCGCCACTTTCCCAGCAGGATGTCATGCAAGCGATATCAGACTAGTGGGGGAAGTCATGTCAGTTTTAATTTGACCTTTGGTTCTGCTTGACTGATGTTTGCGATGCACCTCCTTGCACAACTCCCTCTAAGATCCTCCCGCATATTCAAATTCTCTGCGAAGGTGTGCATGCCGATCAGATTGTGTCCTCTGATGGACTGTTTCTGAACCATGGTCACAGGCAAAAAAGGTATAATTGATTACAGCCTAAATTAATCACCCTTTTGATTTGTGGTTTAGGATATTATGAGACTCATTAAAGTGTGTCTGTTTCTAGTTTTGCTTGTTTTGCGTAATTTAATGTAATGTAATTATTTAGTTCCACTAGTTAATCTGCCATTAAACTAAGACAATTTTATCTGATAAAACGCCTTAAAACCTACAACATTATGTACAACAGGTTGAATAATCTTATTCCCATAATGAGAAATACTGGATATAATGACCAGATGTACTATGGTTTCACTTACCAGATTTATTTATTTTTTGTTGCAGCATACAACTAATTATGCAAAGGATAAAACTGGACTGTATTTATAAATGAAACACACTCATCTTTTTGGCACTGTGCTTCATTTTGATGAGCTAGAACAAATTGAGAAAGGATTCATCAAGCAGTAGTCTTGGACAGCAACAAAGATTTAACAAAGAAAGTAAGGTTTAGTCATGAAACCATATAATCAAGTAGAACATTGAGATTTGTTATGCCTCACAAGAAGACAAACTCTTTTGATCAAGGCCATAATTAGACAGCAGTTACATAACAGATGCATTTACAGTATTGATTGCAATATATTACTTGTGTAATTCTCCTAGGGAATGGAGCCGGAAAATGTATCTTAATTGCTGTTTTTCACCAGTCTCTCCAGAATCAGATCTCATTGTGCTGTACAAGTTGCGGTACCTATGGCTCTCCACTGACAAGTCTTTATATTCATCATTCAGACCGCAGTTCATATTCAGAAGAGCAAAGGTTGAGGTCTGCATCCGCATTCCCCAGATTATCTTGGGCTAGGAACATTGATCTAATCTCGGACAGGTTCTGTGAAAATTATATTTTTACTTTCAGATTTGTACATCATTCCCATGAATAAAATGGCAAAAACACACTTAAACATGCCACAGAATAACCAATTTTGGTTCCCTTGAGAACGGTTGAACCAGTTCTTTGGAAAATAAGATGCGTGAATGTGAATGACTTTCTAAATATTTAAAGAAAGTAACGCAGGGGTTCTACCATGAACCATTAAACTGGTAAAGGTTCTTCCTATAATGTGAAAGTGATTTAAACATTGCAAATACTTTTTCATCAAACATGGTTTGATGGTTCTTCCATGGTATTTTTCAAAATACTATTCACTGTTTTTAAAAGAACGTGAGTTAGTTGCAAAAATCATTTTCGTAGTGTGAGATGGTATCATGATCCGAAGCCAATAAGGGTGAAGCATTTGCAGGAGACACTTGTAACAAATTTCATCAGAAGCTGGCAGGAAAACAAAAAAGGAAATGCCAGAGTCATACTGGCTCAATATCATCGCTCATCAAACAGTCACTGCCTTACAGTTTGGAATTAAAGGGGGTGTGAGGGTAAATCCTGTGACATGAGGAGGAATCCTCTGCTCAGGTGCAAAACACTGGCTAGGTACTGAGACCTTCTTCTCTACTGGATCTTGAGTCTGGCATACTTTGAGTACTGCTTGATGGCTACGGACAGACTGACAGACACAGAACACTAACCAGCCAGTAGGCATGATGGTGAATGGACCTCTGGGTTGACAAGGGACAGGTACAATAAATCATGGAGGAAACCAAATGATAGTAACAGTAGTTAGGGGGGCAGCACAAGCTCAGTACTCCTGGCACCGCGATGGCCGAGAGCGTGGTGTATGAGCCACGGCTGTGACAGTTCCCCTCTCCAGGCGAGGAAGCAGGGCAATGTATGGAATGCCTCCCATACATGGTATGAACTGGGGTTACGATCAGACAGGATGTCTTCCGGGATGCCATAGACGTGGAACATGAACTGGAGGAGAGTCTTGGCCACCTGCAGAGCAGAGGGACACGATTTGACAGGGATAACTTGACAGTACTTCGAGAAGTGGTCCATGACCGCCAGAACTGGGTGCCCTGTCACTGGGGTGGAATGTGTCCATGTAGCTCCACATACAGTAGACACATACAGCCTGTCTGAGTGACAGCCATCAGGTACTGGGTGACCCCCAAACTCCATGCTATCTCATTATCAAGGCTCCATATGACTGGATCAACCACAACTCAAGTGGGCAAAATGGGTTCTAGGGTCTAGGGTGCAAAAAAAAAACTTTTTTTGAACCTGGACCACACGTAAACCAAAAGTTGAGCCACATTGAGAGAAAAATTCAAATTCCAATGGCAGGTGAGCACCACATAGGTGTGCCAAGCCCGCTGCAAACAATACTTCCCCTCCTCTAAGGCCACTTTGATTGCAAGCAGCTCACAGTTACCAACATCTTAATTGCGCTCCACTTCCATCAGTTTTCTAAAGTTGAAGGTGTAGGGATGCAGCTTATCAGGATTTCCATAATGCTGTGATCATACTGCCCCTGTTTCAACCTCTGTAGCATCCACCTCTACAACGAATTCCAGACAAGTAGGTGTTTATTGGTATTTCAACCATATTCACAGTACATAGTGAAATGTAACAATGTTTCTTCAGGACGATGGTGCCACACAAAGAACACAGACAGAACTCTACAAAGAATAAAAAATAGAACACTACAAGTGCAAGCAGGATAAGACTAAAGAGAGAGGGCAAAAAATAAACAATAAGAAAAGCGCTGTAATAATTTCTAAGTGTCACATCTGGTCTGTCTCAGTCACGCCCCCAACGCAGCCCGTCGCCTGAGTACTAGGTGCACACGGCTCTGGGCACAAAGTGATTATGTCATGGTTTGTTGTGCGTTTGGTCGTTGGGTGCCTGGGCAACCCAGGTGTGAGTAGTGGGGCTTCATTAGCTCCTTAGCTGGGTTGCTAGATACCTAACGACATGTCCTCCTGTCTTGTGTTTGCATTGATTTCTGCTTGTTAATGAGTTGATTGTCTCTGTCGTATGATTGGCTGTATGTGTGTGCTTGTGGGTTTAAAATGCCACAGAATCTTTGTGTGGTCACCCACTCACTACCGTGAGTTCTGGTCTGGGTATGTCTTGTTAGAAACGAATCATGCTACTTCTGTTTGCATGTCTCTGTTACACACTAGAAGCGGAAGTTTGCAGATACTCTTGAGGGACTGTTTTGTGACTCCTGCTTCCTCTCTTAGTGGCAGTAAGAGAGCCAGTGACAATATCTGCTGGATCTTGTCAACAGCTCAACAGCTTTAAGCCCGGTACTCTAGTGGTGCCTCTCTTCTATGTCTCTTTCCCCTGTGTGTGTGTTTGCAGGTGTGACTACTAAGGACTTGTGCATTGAGAGAGAACTCATGGAGTGATTGGAGAGCATGGAGTGATTGGTACTGGTCCCTAATCTACAGTGAGCTTGCTCTAACGTCTAGAGCAGTGGTTCCCAACCTGGGGTCCGGGCCCCCCTTAGGGGGGTGCTAGAGATCGCAGGGGGTGCGCACAATTTTGTCTGCACTGAGGTTACCAAAATGATATTCGTACACATTAAGTTCATTAAATCCCAATGTCTGAGAAACGTAAAAGTGTGTGTGTATGTGTGTGTATAAGAGTAAAAGAATAAAAACCTACAACCAATGTTTATTTTTTTCTTGGCCATGGAGCTGGTGTTGAGGGTCCATGTGAGGTTCTCTGTGATTTGAACAACACCAAAGAACTTGGTCTTCAGAACAGCCTCCACTGATTTCCAGTGGAGAGTCTGTTGGCCATTGCACCTCCTCTCTGTACGTCATTCCCACTGATCAAACCCACCACGGTCGTGTCATCAGCAAACTTGATGGTGTGGTTAGTACTGTGCGTTGCTGCACAGTTCTGGGTCACACAGCCCAACAGTTAACTGAGCACAGTTACAAACTCCGGCACAGTGTTCCAGAATGCTGTCACTAAACGACATCTCTGCAAAAACAAAAACACAGCAGTCTCTGAGCTCACATTGGGTAGTTTGCCAGAGTCGGATATAGACCAGTTTATTTTAGAATTGTCTGGGATTTTGAGCTGCCTAAGCATTCGTCACGTCATGGGCATCTCTCATAAACTAAAAGTCCAGAACAGCCGTTGGCCCGAGATACGCATAAAATATACCCCAAGATGCCCATACCCCCCACCCCCCCCACCCCGGAAACACGGATGAACCACGGTACTTCTCGGCCGAGATGCAAATGCCCCACCCCTCAACTGGCTCCCACTGGCCTGACATTAAACCTTTGGAAGGAGATCTCCAACCAGTGGATATCACACTTGATGCACAAACTTGAGCTAACAAGAGATTACCTACCTTACATAGATGATGTCATCTGCAAGGGTTCTAGAATAAACCAGGATGTCACCAATATACATGATTACAAATCTATCTAACATATGGAGCACAGCATTTGTAAAAGTGTGGAAGATGGAGGGGCATTTACCAACCCGTAAGCTGCTCGATGGTCAACAGGATCAGAGGAAGTGAGTGTGGGTACCTCACTATGAGTGCACTGAACCCTAATCAATGCAGGGTCATAGTCTGCCATTTTTCTTCTCCACAAAAAAGAAACTAGCAGAAGTGGGGGACATGGACCAGCTAATGAGCCTGAGTGCACTGGCCATGAAAACTATAGTTTTAGTTTCAGGTTCTGATAGTGGGTAAACATGTGACTGAGGGGGTGTAGCTCCAAGCACAATCCCATGGATGGTAAGGGGGAGACGGGTTGCCCTGGAGGCACTAAAAACTTTGGCCAGAGATGAATACTCTGGGGAAATCCTGAAGGGGGCCTTAGAGCTTTCATTTGAGGTGGAACGTGAGGGTGTGAAATGAATTAAACAAGAGCAAGTGCATTGGGATGATTGGGATGTTGATTCCAATCAACAATGGAGCTCTGACGATGTAACCGGAATAAACCTAATACCATCTGACTCTGAGAATGGTGAAGGACCAGAAACTTTGTTGTAAAGTGACCATTATTCATACGTGAACACACCACAGCACACAAAATTCTTCCTCTGCATTTAACCCATTCACTAAGCGAGTAGCCAGGAACACAGCATCCTTGCTCAAGGGTACCTCAGAGGTGCCACTAACAGTCCTGGGATTCGAACCCATAACCTTCTGGTCTTCTTCAGGGTCAACTCCCTAACCACTAGGCCACCAGCTGGTTAGAGGGTGTGGCAGTACAGACAATTTTAGGGGGACAGTGATGTGGGTGACTGATGCACCACTAACCGATGTTCCATCCATGGCATTAACCGTGACAGAGTGGGCTAGAACAACCATGGACAAAGACAGAGACAACTTAAGCAGAGGCCATGGGCAAAGGAACGGTTTGGCCCAAAGGAGGTATGACTGAAGGGGGACGGATGATGGTGACAAGCTCCACAACCACCTGGGTGAAATGGTCAATATGCTGGGCTCACAAAGCAGTTTTAAAACCACCAGGGCATCCTCAGGAGACAAGGGAACTCTTGCTGCATCAGAAAGGGTCTGTTCATCTATCATGTTTACTGGCTGAGCCAGTAAGTGTGACACACTTCCAGGAGATACTTGTGACAAATTTAAGCAGAAACTGGTGTTCACAGAGTATCACAGTTCATCAGATAGTCCCTGACTTACAGTTCGGAGTCAAATACAGTGTGAGGATAAATCCTGCAACGTGAAGGGTGTGATGAATCCTCTGCTCAGGTGGAGAGCACTGGCCAGGTACCGGGACCTTCTTCTCTAATGGATCTTGAGACTTTGAGCACCACTTGGTGGCTACTTCTAGATAGACAAGCGGACGGACGGACGGACAGGCAGACAAATAGACAGAATGCAAATCAGCTGCTTGCCACGATGGGTGGTAATAAGTAGAAAAGTGGGTGGTAATAAGTAGAAAAGTGGCTTTTCTTCTCAGCTTACTTAAAAGGGCATTCAAGTCTAATGCTAGCCTAAAACTAGCTCTAATATGATATTTGTCATGTTATGCAGTGCAACATTGTACCACTCATTTTTAAGCTTCATTTTTCAGGATATTGTATTTTACTCTACACGTGTTCTCTCACTACACTATTGTGCCATTATTTCTACACATTTAACAGTTCTTAGCACATTCTGTGTCATTTCTGGATGATTGTAACACATACACAAGCTGTGTAAGCTCCCAGAATCAGTCTACACATTTATATGTTAACCCCCGGGGAAATAAAGTTGTGCTGAACAATAGTGTGTTCAGTTTCACCTGAGTTAAAGTGGGCATTGATGCATGGAAAATAATTTCCCCTAAAGAGACCGAAAACTAAAAACTAACCAAATTAAGTCTTGTCCAACCATATGTCTCCAATTGTGTTTTTGCATGGATACACATTTTCTGAGCGTAAATCAATACAACTTCTGTTGTCTCTGAACACACGCACTAAAAGTTATAAAACCCTGTAGAATCTGGGTCCATTTTTACGCACGTCTTTTAAAGTGTACAATATGAGCATGCATCATGCAAATATGTCATATTAGCATTGAAGTCAAGAAATCTGTTGCACCACTGATGCAGAGGCTAAGAAATACAGTCATGATATTTACCCTTCTAGCAGTAAAGCTATGTGGCTTCCTTCTACATTAGCCAGCAAACGTTTATCTGCCCACAGCATTTGTAGTTTTTGAAAAGTTTCTCCCACCTTCAAGATACTTTATCCGAATGGGATTATTTTTGGAACTCTGGGACACTGTTACACCAAGCCAGCTTGAGGCAGCTGAACATGTTTCCAATAGATGTAGCCAGGGTTAATTTTCACATTTTGTCCAGAGTGCCTCTTTAGAAACATACAATCCATCTATCCAGGCACCATCCAAATCTTAACAAGCATCCCATTCAATCCACTAATAAACTATAGCTTACAGGAAGTACATTATTACTTTCAAAAGATATTTTTGTATGTGTGTGAAAAACCACACTGTAGGATAGATTGGGTTTTTTCTGGTGTACTCCAGCTAATGCTCATGTTTCAGACTTAGTTAACTACAACAGTCCAGCTTGGTAGTGTAATTTCATAGGAGATACTCAGTAGTATGTAATAAAACTATACTTCGTTATGTGAAAGGAGTTCTGTGAAGCTTGTTTTATCCCATAACAGTTGATTCAAAATAATGAATTTGTTGGCGGAACATGGATAGATCACTTATAAAATGCCGAAAGTTCAGCAATGAGGTGGACAGACAACACGGTCTCACGACTTTTTGTGCAGCCATCACAACTTAAAATGTTTTCAAAAATGTGCTGCAATCACGCTTTAGGCCTTTTTTTCATGCTAGGGCAACGCTTCACCGCCAGTATCAACGCTAACTGGTGACTGTTAGGGTTAGGGTTAGTGTTAGGGTTTGGGTTAGGGTTAAGTTTAGGGTTAGGGTTAGAGTTAGGGTTAGGGTTAGGGTTAGGGTTAA
>JBBIGA010126286.1:0-13379 GCA_037576975.1 Alestes dentex | reverse complement strand
GGTTAGGGTTACGGTTAGGGTTAGGGTTGGAGTTAGGGTTAGGGTTAGGGTTAGGGTTAAGGTTAGGGTTAGGGTTAAGGTTAGGGTTACGGTTAGGGTTAGGGTTGGAGTTAGGGTTAGGGTTAGGGTTAGGGTTAAGGTTAGGGTTAGGGTTAGGGTTAAGTTTACGGTTAGGGTTAGAGTTAGGGTTAGGGACTTTCCCCGTCTTGTATTGAAAGATGATCCCCGGCCTTTCAACCTGTTTCAACCACTTTGCAAACAAAAACGATAAGGAATCAACTCATTGTTATTACACTTTTTAGTGGGAAATGTGTAGTACATTTTCACAATATTGCATACAAGCGTTCCTTCATAGGCTACAACAAAAGAAAACTTTGCATGAACTGGAGGCAAAGATGGTGAAAAACTCTTGTGGCGAAGCGTTGTCCAAGCACGAAAAAATGAAGCGTTGTCCTAGCACGAAAAAAAGACATAAAGCGTGATCGCAGCACGTTTTTGAAGCCATGAAAACCATGAGTTTTCGTGGCTTCACGAAAACTCGTGAGACCGGGCTCGGGTAGAACCATGCTGGCTGTGAGCAACCCTGGGCATGAATCTAAAAGTAGTCCAACACAATTCACCCAGGCCATCAGTTCATTACCAAGTTTAGGAAGTGTGTTAGAGGAGGAAAACCTCGTGCATTTAGCAACCCCAGTCTAAATCATCCAGTCTGAGATGATTTGTTAATGCTTGATATCAGTTTTTCAGTGCAGAAACTGAAAGCTGGTCCTAAATAACCAGCAAGACTTTGGCAGTTGGTACCTGATTGATGGTATTATCAGTCCATCAGTAGCCAGGTATTGATCCGGAGACCAACAAATGACTGCCAATACATGCCTCATGGCTGCCGTCTGCAATCATTCATTTTACAAGCTGGACACAAGCCTACGTTAGTGATTTTCTTTGTTGCTTTAACCAGAATTGCCATTTGGTACAATGAAGCCCACTCTAAAATGTAGATGTGCCGCAGCACATTGCCCACTCATAAACATGGCATTGTCTTTGCTTTTGAAACACCTACGCATTGAGTTTAGTGTCAGCAGTGAAGGCTGTGGAACAAGCTAACCCTTACGGCTACTTCCAAAGCAATGACTTCCACTGGTTTTGAGTGTTTTTTTTCAAGTAGTGAGAGCTGTATTTGTGTCTGCCAGCTATGAGAAGTGTGCTACTGCATGGATGCTCTTTTGAGATTAAACAGATGCAATTTTCTATTAAAGAGATTTATGCAGTCTTATCAGTAAATCTGCCTTCTGGGCTGTTAGTAGTGTAGAAATTTTGATGTGATGAGTTTCTGAAGCCAGTTTGTTTTTGATGTTCTTTATGAACAAATTAAGATGATGCCCGGTCAAACTGAGGACGCAAACATCTCGGGATCAGTACCTTTTAGTTTGCACCAGTGTACCTAGATTTTTGGTGCAGATGCCAATATGAAAAATATATATATAATAAAGTACATAATACACAAAGCAATGTACAGGCAAGACAAAATATGGACTCAATGGGTGTACAATCATGCAGTATACGCTGATCATAACATGACATTACCTGCCTAAAATTGTGTAGGCCCCCTTCATACTGCCAGAGCAGCTCTGGCCCATCAAGGCATGGACTCCAAAAGACCTGAAGGTGTGCTGTGCTATCTGACACCATGACATTAACAGCAAATCTTCTAAGTTGTGAAGTGGGGCCGCCATGTATTGGAGTAGTTTGTCCTGCACGTCCCACAGATGTTAGATTGGATTGAGGTCTGAGGATCTTTGAAGACCAGGCCAACACCTTGAATTCTTTATCACATTCCTCAGACCACTCCTGAACTTTTTGCAGTGTGGCAGGAAGCACTATCCAGCTGAAAGAGACCTTAGGGAATACCATTGCCATGAAGGAGTGTGCTTGGTCTGCAATAATGTTTGGGTAGGTGGTACATGTGAAAATAACATCCACACGAGTGCCAGGACCCAAGGTCTCCCAACAAAACATTGTCCACACTGCCTCTGCCAGGCAGCCTTCTTTCCATAGGTCCATTTCGTCCTGGTAAGTGACACACAACTTCAAGCCATCCCTTTGATGTAAAAAAAACAGCACTTTCTTCCATAGTTCCACAGTCCGGTCCTGATGCTCACATGCCTATTATATGTGCTTTGACTGTGGACAGGGTCCAGCATGGGCACTATGACCCGTCTGTGGTTATGCAGCACCATACACAGCAAGCTGTGATACTCTATGTGTTCTGACACCTTTCTGACATGACCAGCAATAATCTGTACCACAGTAGCTCCTCTGAGAGATTGGACCAGACAATTTGGCCTTTGGCCTCCCGACATGCATCAGTGAGTCTTGGGCATCCATGAGTGGTTCACTGGTGGTTGGTACCAACCACTGCATACCAGAAACACCCCGCACGACCTGTGTGCGGAGATGCTCCGATTGTCTAACCATCACAATTTGGCCTTTGGTAGAGTCGCGCAGATCTTTATGCTTATCCATTTTTTCTTGCTTCCAACACATCAACTTTAAGAAATTACTGTTTACTTGCTGCCTAATATATCCCACACCTTGACAGGTGTCATTCAATGTCATTCACGTCACCTGTTAGTGGTTTGATGTCTCTGATAAGCGTATATTCATGCTGTCTGAACAAGCTCTTAGCTTTACAAGGGAAGGAGAAAAAAAACTTTCTTTACTTTCAATGATAGTTAATGTGACACGATTCGATTTGAAATCATTTTTCTATATGTCTGTTCAGCGTGAAACGTTGACACAGTGTTAACAGCACCTAGCATTTTATGCTTATGCTTATGAATGCTTAAAAATGATACACTGAGATTAAAGGTGTTTTAATAGCGGCAACATGAAAATTATGAGCTGTAATTCGATTATGTACTTCTGCAATGTGTTAAAGAGAGAAGTGGGAGGGGCCCTCCTTTAGGAGGATTATGGCCTAGTGTATGCAATTCCATATGCAATGTACATTGCAGGGTGTGTCTTAATGAGCAGGTCTCCAGCTGGAATGTTTTTTGTCATTCGCAGCCTCCCGTTCCGAGGACATCCCCACACTTTTGCACTTTGCGGCCCAGCATGGCCTGAAAGATCTGGCAAGTGTTCTTCTTCAGTGTCCCGGAGCCCAGCAGGCCCTGAGAACCTCCAGCCGCCTCGGACACACACCTTTGGTTCTAGCTCACACACACGGACACTCTCAGCTCCACGTCCTCCTGCAGGAATCCTTGGTGAGTGCATCTTGAGACATTCAGGAGAAGTATCCACTTCGAGAGTTTTATGAGAGGTACAGTCTGAGTGGATTTGGAGGTGGCTGTGGCTATGTTTATTAACGTACCACCAGTGAGCCACTTAGTTATTTCTAGTGGAGAGGGGATTGTTAAAGAACAAAGATTTTCTTAAGAAAGGATTAAGGATTGTTTAGAAACCAATTCTGCTGACAAAAGAGAAGTTCAGTACGTTGCACGTTTCTGCAGTACAGTGATAGATTAGGCGAGCTGAGAGTGGGGCACCACGGTGGGGTGCCACAGTGAGAGGTAAATATAATCTTCTTTCTTTGAGAACTAATGAAAGAGATGAATGTGGGGCATCCCTGCAACAAGTGATGACTGGGAAGTATTAGTTGTGGCTTAGGTATAATATGAAGGAGATTATAACTTTTATAAATCAGGGACATTATTTAAGATGAGAAAATATACAAAATCACCAGTATGCAATTTTATGTGGTCCTAGAGAAAAGAAATAATCCCAAATGAGATCTTTAAACAATCTCCTCTGCCTTTCCTAGACACTATTTGTAACCGTCTGAAATCCTTGTGAGAAGTTCTACAATTCAAAAATTCATTTCCTGAGAAATACTGTTAGATTTTTTCACTTTGCTCTAAATGTCTCACATGTGACCCTTCAGTAATTGACCCATCCCACTTCAGTCTTACAGGAGAATAGTTATGTAAGAAAAGTATCATCATTTTCTTTTACAGCCCTGTTCTACATCGTTCAGGGTTCTATCCGGGAAGATCTTAATTTATAATGAAATACTTTGGTTAATCTCCTCTTTTCTCCTCAGGCAAGTTTAACAGATAGAAGAATACAGAATTCAGGGATTTTTCATTCATACAGTATTGAAAGATGGTTTATTCCTCCATGACAGTCTTAAGCATCGAGCTAACAGTGCCACACATTTGTTTTCCCCTGCTTGGTTCAGTACTACTTAAGGCAGATCTAACCAGCTTTTTTTTTTTTACACCCAGTTGTAATGAAAATAAGCGGTCAGCTCATCGGCTCAATCAGAAGAGCATTAGGCTTTTAATCCGAGGGTCCGGATTTCAAGTCCCTGTTCGGGTGGTTCAACAAGATGTTTGGGGCAGCTGGTGGCCTAGTGGTTGGGGAATTGGCCCTGTAGTCAGAAGGTTGTGGGTTCAAATCCCAAGACTGCTAGTGGTACCACTGAGGTACCGTCCCCACACACTGCTCCCCGGACGCCCCGTTGGTGGCTGCCCCCAGCTTCGCTTGGTGAATGGGTTAAATGCAGAGAAAGAATTTCACACAATTCACAATGTGTGGTGTGCTGGGACTATAAGGGGCAACTTTACTTAATGTTATTCACCAGTACACTCAGTGATACATGCAAGCAGCATACCAGTCAAAGACCAGTCAATTTCGTTCATAGCACGATGGGGTTTTTTTTAAGTCATACAGAATTTATATGATCTGAGGCACCCATAGGTGTATATCACCTTTTTGAATGTGGCTCAACCAGTCAAGTTTTAGGACTTTTTAGAACTATCTGTTTTATAGAAGCAGTTTGTAACGTTGTCTTCAGAATGAGGATTTAGTGCTCACAGAGGATCCTGTGTAAAAGTTAAAGCAATGATTCTGCCAAAACATCAAATTTTTCCACCCCACCAAAAATGTAATTGATCAGCTGAGACATATTTGGTGTCTTCTTTAGTCTGCTTTAATAGTTTTGTTTTGAAGCTGCAAGGTTAATGTAGCTAAAAAAGAATAGAATCTTGTGCAAACTCCAGGGCTAAATCATCACACACCTGCAAATTAGATTTCTAGCCAAAGCATAAAGCATTTTTCTCTTCTTTAGCTGGCTCATTTGTGAGTATTTACGAGACACAACACACAAAGCTGCTCTGCATGCAGGAAGAATCACCTCCATACAGACATAAATCCAACATTTTTCCCTTTCTCGCCTTGTTCTTTTAAGCCATGTCCAAAAAGGCAACAGTCCCTCTGACTGCGCTCACATTTTTCATGCCGCAGCGACGCTCAGACTCAAACAAATGAGTGACACAAGTGCGGCTGCTAGCCAGCCCCAGTCCCTGCAAGCTGCATATTTACAACCACCAAATGGCCTTAAGGGTGGTGCAGCAGTCCATAAATAAGGGCTGCAGAGTAAGCAAGGCTGGCTCCAACCGGGCAGGTGTGGACCCCTTGAGACTAAGGTCAGTATGGTTTGCTGGTTACACTCTTTTCTTTCCTTCTCCTCCATCCATTGGTGGAAGTACTAGTAGGGAAGCTCCGGCAATTATACTGGGTCTTGTAGCGTGACCAGGCCTCTTAACGGTTTTATTATTAACAAATTAGTTTTTACCCCCATTACTCATAGGTATCAGCAGTATCGTGATAATGCACCTTAAACATTAGCCTACATTAAAGACTTGGCTGAAACCCAATAGCTTGACTAAAGAAGCTACCTTCGTGTTTTTAATTGATTAACATGTGCTTTTTTTTTTTACTTTGAATGAGAGAAATTAAGTGTTTGTTTACCTGGTGTTACTAAACAGTATGTGTTAATATTTCTTTTCCCCCAAGGGTTGTTCTCCATGTTTCTTAAGTATTCTCTTTGCCTCTTCGCTCACAAAAACAGAACACTGTAAAAAGTTGGTCGATTGAGACCTGCATGCACAGGGGTGCAATATGGTAAAAGCTGGAAGGGCGTGTGGGGGAGATGTTTTTTTTTTTTTCCCCCAACCTTCTGAAGACAAATGTAATGAAATCTTGGTTTGTTATGATCCCTCCCCTACTGCCTAGATGAAAGCACAGAGGTGTGTGCATTTATTTACTAATGGTGGGCAATTAACAGGTATCCAAGTGTGTATCAGTGAATGCATTAAGCAAAGCCCAGTGGAACCTCGCATTCTGCAGGCTTTCTTAATAATCTCATTTAAAAACACTCCACAGTACAAACTGCCTTACAGTGAACGCTGGCAAAAAAAAAAATGGTAGGTGTTTCTAATGAAATGGCAAATGAGCAACAGTGCAGTAAGAGTAATTAAGGAAGGAGTGCCTCGTGAAGTCGTGCTACAATTTCAGTGTTTTCTTGTAAGCCTAGAGTCTTCATGTCTATTTCTAGGATTCTCAGCATGGCTGAGGTGCACCATCTTAAATAAACATGAAGATACACAATTCCAGACTTCATAAGATCTGCTTCAGTTAGATTAAGATATTATACGTCATAAACTGTGGCTAAACATTACTCAAAATACTTCTGAGGAAAAAAAAACAACTGAATACTGACATAAAATAAGCATCTTGTTACATTTCAAATAGACAGAGATGTTCAAATAATGGAATTCGGACGTCTACGTTCACAACTTGATCTTAAAATGTTGAATCTGACCACGAATCAACACTGAAGAATTCTGGAACTTAAATGCAACTGATTTCAGACTAGGTTTAACCTAATCTGGAGTCTGCATCTTGAGTGTGTTTGCCTGCTTCCCTTGTCCCTCAAGGACAAGTAAAGGTTTATCAATGAATCCTTTGCCTATGTTACAAAGGGTTAAAAAGTTGTTTTAACCTTGCGGTCTGGGAACATAAATAACTCGTGCTCTGCAGACCCCACTGATGATCCTGTACTTTTGAAAACCGTTTTAGCCCGCAACAGCTCACTAGTTTTGGACCCCAGAAAACTTGGCTGTCTTTCTGAAGGAGTGTGTGTTCTGATGTCTCCGCTTGCTCCCTGCTCCTCTATAGGGAAGCTGTAAAACAGGCCAGCATCTGCTCCAGACCTTAGGCCTTATTAATTACAAAACATTGCAGATGGAGAGTAATTTGGTTTGATTTCTCCTGTGATTTGCCTTTGGCTCTTTTTGCTGAACATTGTTTAAAATGAATAAGAAATCATTTTAAGCAGTTGGCTGATTTGTAAAAAGTGAAGTGAGGGAAAGGTAATCAACCTCTTTATGCTCCGTCCATAGATGTGTCCGCTCGTGGCAGCTGCTTTTAGATTGAACAAGTCCTTGCGATCACATGAATTTAGGTTGGAGAGCAGATTCACTGTGTTGAGTTATGGCTAATCAATAGTAAGCAGGTTGGAAATGACATTTCCAGCAGGCTGCTGTGAGCTCATTAACACGAAAAAAATATATCTTAACAAGCTGACCTTTCCCACCCATACAAAATAATAATGAAATGAATTAGAAGCTCTAAATGTCAGTATTTTGTAACACTGAACTGTCTGTAACAAGTTCTCACTGGACTGAACTTGCTATGAAGAATGCATTTGTGACTGAGGTGTGGATCGGTCAAAGAGGAATGAAAGCGGCGTTCACACGTTGCTGTTAAAAATGTGGTTCCCTGTCCCGTAGCGACATGTGACTCACAGCACCACGCAGCCATGGAAGTGTTGCCATGGTGATACATTACTGGGATTACAGTGGCGTTCCTTTCAGCCTCTTTTAATTCCAAGTTTGTTACTCGGTAACTACACGGACTACAGCGCAAACGGAGCCACTCTTTAGCTAAAGACGTGTGTAAGAAAAGGGTCTGGCACTGGTCATTTTAAGGGTTTCACCAGTTCATTTTCAGCTTTATAAAACAGACCTAGCCGTCGTGGCCCTGCGTAATTACTTCCAGGGGAAAATGCTTGAATATTGATTTAAGCCATACAAGCATATGAGAAAGTGACATATGTTACACTTTTTTTTTTTTTTCCAAATATTACTGCAACCCAAACCGGACCAATATGCTATACCCACTCCAAGTCACACACACAGACCACTTAGTGTGACCATCCCAAGCTGTTTATCACCTCAGAGGGGACGTTTCCACCGTTTTCTTTTTTTTTTTTTTTTTTCCGTTGCAGGTGCCTGTGCCTCAGGTCTGTCACTCTCTGAGATGGACTAGAAAAAAACCCCAGCAACACACACAGGCGCTCTTTCTAACACACCATGAGTCTAGCCCTCTGGGGAATACCCAACCACAGAGGAATGACAATGAAATGACTTAACCTAATCCCCTCTCGGCCATGGTTGTTACAGGAATGCGGTTATTGTGTTCCCTAAAATTGGATTAAAACAGGCTGATTGTCCTTCCCTACTTCTGCAGCTCCTCGCAGTAACAGGAGAGCGAACAAAAGAAAATAATAAAGCATTTGTTATTAGATCAGTAACCCAAAACCTATAGACTGACAGCCTCGAGAGCTTCATCGTGCAAGTTCAATACTCAACCTCCATCGAATCTCTTAAAAGTTCTAATCAGAGGTGATGAATGGCAGTGTCAAGCCCGGTCAGTGCCTATAAACCTCATCACTTTCCCATTGCCTAAATTATTGTGTGGCATATATTATTCAAACTATAACTCAATGCTGGAAAAAAAGCGCGATGAATCTTTAATGAAAGTATTGATAAATGTTAATAATGTAACAGCAGGGAAAATGAAAACATTTCCAAAGAAGTCAATGTGAACGCAGACCGTGGCTGTAACGTTAGAGGAAGGGTGACTTCTCCTTGGCCTTGCCATTGGCCTTTAATCACCTAATTAAAAGCTTGATATGCTTCACAAACAACAAAGCAGGAAAGCAGAGAGCTAATTAAGAAAGGTTGTTGTTTTAATTGCACGCTGTTATTTTGTTACTGTATCATCTCCACACTCCTGCCCTCTACTTTCTCCCTCCTCATCAATATTCCATCACAGTTTCTAGTTTCCAACAACATTCTATAATGCTGTGGCTTTTCTCGTTTTACTTTTACCGTCAGCTTCATACAGTACAGTAATTCTGATATTATGTCTATGAAACAACGTGAAGGCAGACTGAAAACAGGCTTCAAGCTATTTTTTTTTTTTTTGTTCAGCTTTTGTCTGGTACATTAATAGTTACGCTTTTCAGTTTTTCCCCTAACCATGAGACGCAGATGCTCTCAACACCTACATATATTAAATGCAGCCATCTTTTCATAGCCTCTGAACAATGTAATGCAGGGCATAATGGAACATAATGACAGCGCAGACCTTTACACAGGCCCCTGTGAGTACATTTGTTGTGAAATGCTAATTCAAACTGCATAATCACACTAGAAGGCATATGTTAACATTAGTGTCATCCCTCCATCTGCGGGACTGTGGCAGTACCTTGAACTCCCTCTATGGACTTGCCATAGAGCCATAATGACCCTTATAATGTAATACCTGCAATTGCAATTGCTGTAATTTCAAAACTTTTTTCTCATTTTTTTAAACATTATTACACCCTTTAAAAATTTCAGCTGCCCTCTTGGGAGTCAGTAAAGTGGCATTTGGTAGACGCCCTTATCCAGAGAGACTTACAATCATTAGTTACAGGCACAGTCCCTCTTGAGACACTGAGGGTTAAGTGTCTTGCTCAAGCCCACAATGGTAGAAGGGGGTGGGGTTAAACCTGCAACTTTGTGGTCACCGGGTTCACAGGCGAGTGTTTTACCCACCAGGCTCCCACCACATATCTCATGATGAATGGAAACAATAGAAATGGCCTAAATTTTCAGTGAAATTCATTTACTGAGATATAGAAGTCATTCTGAGTGGTTTGACGTGAACTGCTTAATTGCGGAAAAATTACTAACTCTTTACTGATCTCTGTACAGAGGTAAGAACCAAGGGATGTATGACACAAGTACAGTCAGTGTATTCCCTATAAATTACCCGTTAAACGAGTGTCGGCTGAGTTTTTATATGTAACAGTAATGGTAAAATAATGGTAAAACGATCTGAAAAAAGTTTCATTTGAGAATATTTTTTCTTTACCTCAATCTGTGTATACCTTTGGGCCAAAACCTCTCAAAACTATGGTAAAATAATGTCTCAGATATTATCTGTAGTCATTGCCTGGACTAGTTTTCAGTGAGGTAGCTTTTAGAGGCCTTAAATGCTTCAGATGCCTGGTTCTTATCACCACTGCAGCCATGTAAAGGTACCATTTTCTCATAATAGCTGTGAAGTGAATGTTTGTAAATGCAATTGAACAGTCCCTACTTACTGTTAACATCTGCTGCCTCTGTTAAGACAATCGAAATGTCTCGGTTCTATTTCTGCTGTTAAACTGTTTGCCGATCCCACGGTTCAGGTAAAGGGCAATCACCAGAGTCACCAGTGATTATTCTGTCAGGGTTATTCATGGGTGCAACAGCTACAGTGCCTTCCACCCCCCCCCCCACCCCCCAAAGGCTTACAAATAAGAATACATCTCCTGGTAACATAAAGGCCCCAGACTCCTATATCAGTCAACTACACAAAAAATGACAGAGATAAAAAGATTTTATCTATGCTGAATTAGACACCATTCTTAATGCCCCTGCAGACATATGGAGCAAATCAAAGACTGCTTGAAAAGGGCAGCATGGCTCATAAGGGTGATTCTATTGTGAGCAGGCTACATTTGGTGTGGGATCTTATTTCAGTTTACACCCATAAACATGTCATCTCTCTGCCTTGTGTGAAGCTGCCTGAATCATGCTGGGGCATCCTGACTTTCAGACACCGTCGGTGGCACAAACACAGCTCAAGCAGTGACCCGGCAGTGACTGGAATCTTGAAAAATAAAGAGATTAAAGGAGGCTCTTTGGAATTATGTCATTGAAGAAGTCTTTGTAGTTAAAGAACCTTACAAAAATGTTCTATAAAGAACCATTTTTGAAAATGCAACTATATCTGCATAGCCATGCTAAGAACCACTTAGGATCCTTTATGTTTGAGAATGTAGCTGTGTCCATCACATCTGAGTGGAATTATTCACCCAAGTAACCAGAGCCACTGCTAATCGTTTGATTTGTTTCAGCACGTTACTAATGATGGATCCTGAGTGACAGCACCAGTGAGTGAATGGTGTGGTCAATCACTGGCTTTATAAATAGATGAAGTCAGACATTGAGAGTTACTTTGCCGGGCCAAATCGTGGACCAGCAGCACCCTCGTGCCAGCAGAGCAGCTCCAAACAGCTCCTAGGCGACAACGGGTCAGCAGTTGCTGCTTAGAGAGTCTGATGAAACCGGCTGAAATGGAGACCGAACGTGGCGGCCATTGTGTGCCACTAATGGCAGGCAGCCATGCGGTATATGTGGCTATTCATATAGCTCCTTATCAGATGAAGCCCATATAGCCCATTATCATTATGAAGATTTGTGTTTGATTAATCTTTCATTTGGCATTCACCCTCACTTCTCATTTTCCTTCCAACCAGTGTTTACTCTGCTTCCATTGTAGAAAAACTGAACATTTGTCATGAATGCCTGCCAGTTTAGCTGATTGCAGTCCTGGAACAGTGCAGCACAACTAAACTTCTCTTCTTCTTTTTTTTTTTTTTTAATTGCTCATTTTTAAAAAGGCTTCTAAATAGTTATCAATGTACCTTTAACTGTTTCATGCATTTAAGAGAAACATGTACTTTTTAATGTTCTTTAAAGGTTCTGACAAAACATGATCTAATTTATAAAAAGCGAACAATCCATCGGACAGTCCTTAAATGAGCCAAAAGTGATTATTCTGTGGCATAACTCCAGAGTAGTCTTTTGGTCACCTTTATTGTTTTAAATTTATATATGTCTATCATTTATTTGGGAATTTGATGATTAGTCTCGATGATTAATCTTTATATTTGGATGTTTAATAAAGAGCATTACGATGAAAGAATTTTTTGTTTAATTGCAATGAACCGCATTCCAGTCCATTCTGTGATGCCCAGATTTACAGTCATTATCTTCCATGATGCTCTACTCTCTACATTTATTTTGACCGGATTTTTTACGGTCAGCTTGCATCTGTCATGCCTTCATCTCTGCCCCCATACCAAAGATGACTGATGTTTGGAATGGACATCAGAGCCTCCACAACCTTGGCTTTTCTAGCCTGTTTCCTTGTTGTAACCCCCTTTTGATCCATCCACTCCTCGCGGCTCTCTTGGCCTGCCGAAGTCTGTAACCACAGCAACAGCAGACTCTCCTGTATTGTGCTGAGAATATGTAGCGCCGAGGCTGAATTCTGGATGAAAGCAGATTAAGTGCTGAGCTCGAGGATCTCTCCCTCTCGCACAGACCGGAGCCTCCCTGCAGAATGTCTAGTAGATACATTTACAATGAATGACCTGTAGGTAGCCTGCATTCTATATTTGTCGTTATTTTACAATGGGGTTGACAAAAGATTTCTTCCACTTGTTGAGGTCCCTTTCTATTATGATCAAATTGGGAAATACAATGAAAACTACCTTAACTGCTGCTTGTAAGATTATTTTCAGAGAATCTTCTTAGGCCTCCATATTTATCAAGGAGAAAGGTTCTGGTTCTGACTAGAGAGGAATAATTGACCTGTCCACACTCTGCCATCAAATGCATTCTTTCATAGCAAATGTTGCTAAGTAGAATAAGCTTTACTTTTGTAAAATAAATAAATAAATAAATAAATAAATCCATTCTACCAAATAATCTGTAAACTGTAGCAGAAGTCTCCACAACCTTGGCTTTTCCAGCCTGTTTCCTTGTTGTAACCCCCTTGTAACCCCCTGTAGCAGAACAAAATCTCTTATAAATTTGTGCATTATTACTTTCAACTGGTATTTATTCAGCATGTGTGTGAAAGGTCAGTGGCTTTTTAAACATCGTTACAATTTCTCATTAGATTGAATGGGATTTTTGCCAGTGTTCTATCAAGCTTATGCAGCCTAGCAACAGTTCCTGCAAATGAACATATTTCACTTTTTGGAGAGGTCGGTGGACTACTTGCAGTATGCCCTTTCCGAGCAACAAGTCTGTTCACTTCTTGTTTGCTCCTTGTGACTGCTAAATCATTTTTATTTCAAGAGCATAACTAGCCTGACTTCAGTTATGAGGGTGAATATGTAAGGAATTCGGTATCGTGTGATGCAGGTGCACAAAGCATAGCGCCACACAGTTCTAGCTTGAGTTTGAGTGCATGCATCAGTGTCATCATGAGGGTGAGCGGGTCCTGCAGGTGAAGCTTTCTGGCACATGCACGAGCACCTCATTCTGCTTTATGAGGTACTGATTAACAATCACCTGAATCAAATCTTATTTAATGAGGAAAAGTATAAAAACACTGCTGTAATCAACACTCTCCTCTCACAATGA
>JBBIGA010126256.1:0-24054 GCA_037576975.1 Alestes dentex | reverse complement strand
TGACCGGTGTTTAGGTGTACTGAGCGTGCAGTATCCTGGTTGAATTGTGGATGATTGACTTAAGTTTATCTTTACAGACGTGGATAGATACAGACGTGGACTACTCGAGCACTGATGTACGTCACTCTGGATAAGAGCGTCAGCTAAATGCCGTAAATGTAAATGTATATATCCAAACAGTCAGTAAGGCTTATTTTCTTCATATGCTGTTGTTTGGCATCCATCTGTTAGATAAATTACCTTCTTGTTAGTCATTTTTTAAGCATGACACCTCAAAAATCACAATAAAACATTAATTTCTATGCTCTCAGAATGTGTGTGAGTTTTCACGGAGAACAAATTACGAATCCTGCTTGTGCGGCAGAACCGTCCCTTAATGCAGTGCAATTAGGTTTTAATTCCCAAGTCCTGTGGCTGAATTACAGCCATGTCTGCACTGTGTGCAGCGATCATGCTGTGTCAGGTTTTGGTTTAAATGTTCCTTCTCACATTCAGTGCTCTACTTTTACTTTTATCATGAGCATCACCCGATGCTCATGATAAAAGCTGGGCTGTCCCAGTGTCTGATGGGTAAATCTACCTGTCAGATTTATCTACTCACAGAAAGCGAAAAAGCTATCTTTTGGACCAGACATGTCTCACGTGCCAGTAGTTTAAGACCACTGGTCTATTGTTGTCCCTTAGTCACATTATCCTAAAATGTTCTCATTTGGCCCATCAGTTCTTGTCTGTCTCCGTTCCAAATCTGGCATTTGTTGCTGTTTGCGGAATCTGTGTGCTCTGGTCTTTGGTCTTTAAGAACACAACTAAAATAGGAAGCAAATGGCAATTCTTTGATTAAACTACAGCAGTTAGGAAACTCAGTATGTCTAAACTGTGAGCTTAGACACTTATTTCATTGTAAAACAGATGCTTTCTAGTTTAGATTGCCTGCACTATAATAATGTCTGTTTCCCCAAGCATTCACAATGACTCATTTTAATTTCCCCTTTTTATGATTGGCTAGTTGAATATTGTAGTCAGATTGGCTACACTCTATTTCCCTTGAAAAGATTAGCTGTGTGATTGGGCAGGTTCTCTCATAGTGCTCTTGTTCTACAGAAAGAGATCTGAATTTATGTATTTATGTTATGAGGAAAAATATGTAAAAAATTCATTCTGTTGTCAAATCTGAAACATGGCCCACTGTGAGGGGGAAAAGCTCAGGCATGTTTAGCAGTGGTGCTGAGCTATCTCAGAAAGTAGATTTGCCTCTTATAGAAAATGAAAGTATAGCATTGCAGATAATAAAACAGGATTATATGAGACTGGTTTCACAATGAGTGTATGTTCAGTGCACGCCGAATTCATGAAGTATTTCCTTACTTTGACCTTGCATGTGCTTGAAAAGATTTTATTATTTGTTTAATGAGTGTTGTGAAGTTCAGATTTATTGGTGAATCACAGCAGATTATATTTTTCCTTTAGCTAGAGTCATAACATAAGTGTGTATGTGTGGGTGGGGCATAGGGAAATCCATTCACTATGTCACATCTTTTCTATGGCTTCATCCTCTTTGACCACACATCAGAGTTCATCAGTACATTTCAATGAATTTATCTCCTTTAGCGTAATTAGACAACACATAACTACATCCATTCATCCACCCATTACCTAAACCAGGGTCGTTTGAGGCGCTAGAGTCTATGCCAGCAGTCATAGGGCAAAAGGAGAAACTCCATGGATGGGCCGCCAGTCCACCGCAGGGCAGACATACTGTACATACTTTTTAAAACAGTATGTCACTATGCATGTAACTACATATTGTTTACATACATACATAATTTTTTTCCCCCCAAAATCACCACAATTACTGCCAAGAGTAAGATAGAAGCGTGCTGATTCTGTCATACTGCATCTGTATACGGTTTGCCAGCTGCACGGCTGCTGAACGGAAGGCGCTTCAAAGGATCATAAACACTGCTGAGAAAATCACTGGCAGTCCACTCCCCTCCCTAAACAGACTGTACAGTTCCCGCTGTCTGAAAAAAGCCCAAACCATCCAAAAAGACCCATTTCATGCAGATCACTCTTTTTTTGAACTGCTTATTTTTTTCTTTCTTGCTTTCCTCTTTTTCTCCTGTACTGGAAGTTTTTGAGCATTCAAATCTCATTGTGCCTACAATGACAATAAAGATAATCAATTCAATTCAATGATGTAACATGTGGCATGAAAATGAAGAGCATGAATTTATATTCCAAATTTTCTGAAACCAGTGACTAAAACGCTCAGTGTAGAGTGCCCCTTTTGGTTTCTGTGGCCCGTAAACAACGTCACCGGAATAGAGGTGACACAGAGCTTACCACCATCATCACAACTCTACAACTGTGGGTTTTTGGCAGACTCGTCTGTGGAAAATCGAAAGCTAAAGAAAGCTGAAGATGAAGAAGAAAATGTCTGACTCTTCAATTCCAGCTGTAGTTTCAGAATCAGCTCAGAGGGAGATTAAATTTCCAGCTTAAGCACACCACCCGAACGTGTTTCTCCACTATTCCGGAGAGATATGACACGGCGGGAATAACCGTTATTAGTCAAGCTGCTTTCTCCATTGCGCACGCCAAATCCAAAGAATTCAAGTTAACACGGCAAACATACTGTGGCACATTGTGGCAAAACTGAATGGAGACCCCAGAAGACTGAATATAGAAATGTAGAATATGGAACTTGGCCTGTGAGGAGCTGTGCTCAAGATAAAGTTTGATACCGGCATCAACTACATTTACATTTACAGTATGACTTGACACAGTTACATTATCAGAGTGACTTAAATCTGTGCTTTGTGATCCACAAGAAAAGATGTCCCTTGTACTAGTAAGTCTAGACATAAATTAAGAGCCACTAGAAGACTAAGTTCTACCAAAGATTAAATAAGTACTCCACCAGAGTCCTATCTAATCACACACAGAAGATTTTTTGGGCAAAATTTGTGTTAATTAAGTCAGTTTATGACGAACATGTAGCTGTTATCCTAAGTGCTTAGTGAAGGGCAGTGTCTCCATTTGAAGATGGTGAGGATCTCAGCAGTTCTGACAGTCAGGGCATGTTTCGTGGCAAAGCTGAGAAGAGTCTTGATGTACTTCTTTGACCTTTTAGAAGAGGTGGGTCATGTTGAGCTATGCTTGATGCTCCAAGATAACGAGTTGTGACCCATGGTCTGATAAGTGCTGATAGGTCAGATGGAGCTGGACCATCTTTGGCTTTGCAGGCAAAAGTTAGAATTTTAAATCTAATGCGAGCAACCACAGCAAGCCAGTGGTGTGTTCATAGTGGAGTGGTGTGGAAGAATTTTGGTGTATTGAAGACCAGATGTGCTGCTGCATTTTAGATCATCTGTAGATGCCCTAGAATCAGTAGTCCTAGAACAATGTTTTTCAGAATAATGTACATGAGTTCCTTCTGATGTGTAATTCTATTTATTCTGAAATAGTGCCTTTTATCTAAAATTCTTGCATAATTTATTTGATTCGATTAGAAAAATATGTGCATTAAATTATTATATAGTGGGTATAAGAACACACTGTACAAACTACATTTAATGCATTTCCACAGCTGCAAAATGTACAAATCTTGGACGACATTTACATTCCAGAAGCTCTGTCATACTTTTCTGGAAACACACCGTTATTTCCTTGCCATGTGCTATTGAATTTGCTAGATACGCCTTGTAACCCTGTTTGTGTTATGTATTTTGGGAAAGTTGGATTGCTGGACTTACAGAGATATTATTTGCTAGGCAAAGTTTTGTAAAGTCTATGACTAAATAAAGCAAAACATTTATTACAACTTCCGGTTGGACTGAGTGTTGTGGCAGGCCAGTTAATTTCTCATTCATAAGCTTATCTCATAGACCACTCTTCTGTAATCTCCACAGGGGTATTTGGGATCATTAAAAAAAATCTTCATTACCAAAATTGTAACATGATATTTGCTGTACAACTGTGTCTATCCTGAATGAGCAGAGATAGCATATGGCAGTATATTTTTGACATTTTAAAAGTAAAAGTCACCAAAGAGCTATGGGCGTGCATACTGTGAAAAAACATTCATAGCTCTTGGTGGGGTGTCCTAGATTCTGACCACAGAGCAACATCATCATCTTGATCATCAGACAATAACAAAACATGTACCATTCATGACAACATTACACGCAAGTCATTGAATTTGCTTAGAGAATTTTTATTGACAGCGAAGAAAGAGGGCTTGGCAGCAGATTTCTCTGTGGCGAAATTTGATAGAAGAGAATGATATGAGAGGAAATCAGAGTTAAGGTTTGATTTCCTCCATTTTCCTTCTGCTGCTCTCAAATCTCTTTGGTTGTTGCGAAGTATATCAGATGACCATGGTGAAAGATGTGAGCTGCATGTTGCCTTACAGACAATGGACAAAGTTGGTTGAATGAAGAGTTGAGAGAGGAGAGATAGGACTTTTGACCATTGAAGGAGGGGAGAAAGATATTCCAGGTGGAGTCAAGGATCACGCAGTGGCAGAGGAATGGAGAAAGGGGGCAAGGATTGCCTCGAGCAGTTGGTGATGGTGGTAGAGTGGTTGGAGTAAGTCTGGAGAGAGAATGTGAATGACAAATGATGACGATCGGTTAGGGGTAGCCAAAGTGTTGAGTGCAGGGGGTGCTCTGGTGAAGACAAGGGAAAGGACATTATCTGTGTTATGGGTTGCAGGTGACTTGTTGAGTAACAGCGCAAGACATGACAGAAGCTCAAGGACACCACAGGTATGTAGCTTGTCATTTGGGAAGTTGTCGCCAGGAGGAATGAGTGGAGAGTTGTCATCTCTGAATGACCTGAAGAGAACGATCAGTTCATCAAGGAAGGTTCCTACTACAATGACATGGAGTCTGGTGGGAAGTCAAAGCGGATCAATGGAATTCAAAAGACAAAATATTGAGATGTGAACAGGAGAGAAGTGTGAAGCGCCATATGTGTGAGAGAAGCAGTCCTGTGCCCCTTCTTCTTCCAGTCCTGTGAGGGGACAATGAGAAGGCAGATGCAGAGATGAGAGTTCCTGGCGTTGTCAATTTTTGAAAAATCCAAGTTTCAATAAGAGGCAAATGTGAAATGAGTGAAAAGATGAAGGCTGACTTACTTACAGAAGATTGACAGTACTGTAGTCCACCACAAATCAAAGTTAGAGAATAAATGGACAGGGAAGGATACAAACGGTTATTGGGATTCTGATGTGGAGCACGTTTAGAATGGCAAGATATGTGTACAGTTCATGGAAAAATGCAATGAAAAAAAAAAAAACAAGCAGAAATACCAAGATTAATGTTGGTACCTAGCTTAATTAGAGAGAATGCAGACACAAGACAACACAAGTGCAGGGGTAACTCCTGTGCAAATGTTAATTCAGATCAGGTGCAAAATAACAAGCATCATAACTGTTGCAGACCGCTTAAGTACACAACACAGCATAACTGACCAGGGTTTGGTATCAATACTGCACATTTCAGTTCTTGTAATTTTGAGTGGCCAAAATTAGTAGAAAGCACACTTCCAGCCCAGGCAAGGCCCCTGTTACACTGGTGGCCCACAGACAATGAAACTTCTGCTTCATCAAAAAGATCCCCAGACCACAAAAACCACCAACACCCCCACCCTGTATCATCCCATCGGCTCCAGGTGGAGAGTAAAAACTTGGTAACACAGCACCCCATGCTTTGTGATTTATAGGAAACTTACCCACAATTTTCACACCTTAGCCCATCTACTGTCGTCTGCATGCTGACACTCACACACACACTATAAATATCGACTTCAGCAGAGCCACATTCAGCAGACGAAGACAGCAGCAGGTTCAGCGTCAACGCGGACAAACAGGTCAAGCAAAAAGTTTGTGACGGGCACATCGGAATAACACTCAGAATTTTGTGACTGGCTCAAACTGTTTAAAGAAGCAAATGATGAATCTGGTCTTTGGAATATGTCTGCTGACTTTTGGATGGATGGCGACCGCTGAATCTTCTGTCCCAACCAACACCCAAAATGCTATTAAGCAACTGAAAGAGCACTATGTAAGTAATGTAAGTTCCATTTCCAGTACAATGTAGGTCACAGGAGAAGCAAGGAATGTACAGTGGAATAGACAGGTCATAGCTTAAAGTTAATTAAGCATTTTGATAACTTCTGATGAACAGTAGGATACATTCATGCTCTGTTGCACTTTCTGAAAGAAATTTACTATGAAAACTGAAAGTCATAGTGGCTGCTAAGACCTAGTACAGGAAGTTGAATGACCTTCCACCTATAATAGCAAAAGCTCCGCACTGTCTTTGTGGGTAACTTTTATACGTGGTTGTATTCATCTATAGCTACCACCAACGCTAAGCTCTTGTTTAAAAACATGGTTAGCTTATACCACAGAGCTTGCAAAAGTATTTTGCAAGATGCAAGTCAGCAGGTGATATTGATGATTGTATGCATTTGAACATTACAGCAATACAGGCTTTGAAGCCATGGGTTCATTTATAAATATTTAAGGCCTTGAAAAGTTACAGAGCCTTGAATTACACATTCAAATGACCAATCTTAAAACTACTGGAACTTAGCTGATTTCTGTATATTTTCATCTCTTACAGAACACACGTACCATTGGATTTGGGAAACCACTTTTTTGTGGAAAGCTGAAGAACTTTGAGGTAAACAATCCTATGCATATAACTATAATTTACAACATTACCCATGTCTGCAGCATCATCCTATCCTGTGTACTTATACATTTTAGCCCAGACATGCGACTGACATTATCATGTCCATGAAATATCACACACTATGTTGCACTGAATGTCACACATCATATAATAAACAACTGTACACACCTACATTGCTTGTCTCTCTCTTGTGCACAGACAGCAGAACAGAAGTTCCTGATGGGCCTAATTCTGGATGCATACAACAGAATCTTAACACACATGGAACATGAGGAGAAGAAGGAAGATGTACAGAAGGATCTGAAAGACCTCAAGGAATCCCTGAACAATCTGAAAGTACACTACTTCTCAGACAAACACAAGGATTTAAAGAAATTTGCCACTGAAGTGATGACTCTCAAGGTAATGGAGATTCTCATAATTAATGGATTAATTAGTACTTAATGACTGTTCATTAATAATGATGAAAGTTACACACTTCATATTTATGGAAAACCATACATGGGGTTGCCACTTCAACTTACTTACAATGAATCTTGCCAACTATGTCCTCTTAGGAAGCTGATCCAGAAGTGCAGCGCAAAGCTGTGTTTGAGGTGATGAATGTCTACAGTGAAGCAGTAAAGCTGCTGAACCCTCCATCACCGCAGAGCCACAGGAGACGACGCCAGGCAAAACACTCAAAGAAGCCACAGTCAAAGTCCTAGAACAATGGCTTTCTCAGAATAATGTCTGTGTGATGCTTGCTAATGTAATTTTATTTATTCAAAACCAGTGTTTTATCTATCTAAAACTCTCACATAATTTATTAATTTTCTTAAATTATTCAATTTAAAAAGTAAATGAAGTAAATTATTATATAGTGGGTGCAAGAACTATCTGACACACCATGCAAACTACATTTAGTGCATTTCCACAATTTTTTTTAAAAATATTTAGTAGCATAGCCATTATTGACCATTAAAGCTTGTAATCATTTTGCAGATGTGTATAACAGCTTTCTATAGTTCTCAACGTATAAATGATCCCATTCTTGTTGACAAATGTCTTTCAGCTAGGTTTCTAAGATCTCTTTGTTGAGTAAGGGGATCAACTAGGTCATTCCAGTCATCTTTTTCTGGAAACACTCTGTTGTTTCCTTGGCCGTGTCCTTTGGATAATTGTCCTGTTGGAAAGTCCATCCTCCTGGCAATTTCAGGGTTCTGGCATTTTGTGAACAATTTGTAAAATGTTTCAGCTTTAAAAATGTGTTAAATGTAGTTTTTGCAATTTGCTGGATATTTTTTGCACCCCTGTATGTGTTATTTATTTTGGGAAGGTTGGATTACTTGGCTTAGTGAGATGTTGTTTGCTAAGCAGTTTTGTAAAGTCTATGACTAAATAAAGCACAAACATTTCTTACAATTCCTGGTTGTTGCACATGAAATGTTCACAAGTCAAGCTGTGTAAGTCTAAGTCAACACTAATGTCATAGAAAATAATCACATATAAAATAATCACAATCTAAACAGCCATCTTGGCAAAATTTATACGCACACACACACACACACACACACACACACACACACATATCTACTATTTTAGAGTCCAAGGTTATGAACGTAGACCCAAAGCTTATGAGCTGTGACAGAACTGAATTACATAATTGCATTTTTTCCCCAGCCTGAAGCTGATTAGCAAATCAGTCCAAGTCAGTTTGTCCAGGGACCCGTCTCTGTGTTTTAGTAATTCATTGTTCCACTGTTCTGTCATCTTGTGATTTTGACACTAAAATGAAAAATGCTGTAGAAAAGGCTTTAGAAAAAGTTGTAGCATGAGAATTATGTCACCAGTTAAGGAGATAAAAAAAAGAGGGTGGGTATATTTAGGTTTCAGGAGCAACGGTGACATAAGATGTAATGTACATGTAAAGTTCTGATATAAATACTTTGTTCACTAAAAAAGCACAGATGTTGTAATTCTTTCTGCATACAGGAATCAGAAAGGTTCTCTAAGAGATATTTAAACATTTGCATAAACCTGTGCAGTCAATACAACTAAAAAAGATGAATGATGCATCCACCAAAGCACGTCCACATCACATCTATTTGTTGTGGTTTCCACTGAAAACTGTCAAGTCATCCCCGCTTGGGGAAGGTATCAATGCTGGTCACTGAGAAAAGTTTCAGTGATGCAATGAGCAGAAAACACCAGTATGAATGATTGACATGAACGGGCAGAGTGTAGAGCTGAGCGAAACTTTCTGTGATGTTAACGCTCATACCATAAAGTATGAGCCATAAAGTACCATAAACGATCCCTCCAGTTTAGGTTCATTAGCAACTCGCGCCACATTTTTTTGTTTCCAATCCAAACACAAAGCTACAGAAAATCCACTATGGTGAAATTGTTTACAACTTAAAGTTATGCATTTTAAAGTCAAATCTTATTTTCACTTGATAATGATACTACCATTTAAAACACTCCTAACACAATTAAAAAATTTAGATTTTCTCATTTGTAAGACATGGGAGCAGTGCAAAACTATTTCATAAAATGAAAACTGTTGCATTAAACATTGTCTCTTTTTTTCCTGTAGTTCCATTTTAAAGGTACTTGCAGATCATTGCAGAACTGCCTCCCAAACAGCCACCATGTTTAACTCAGCAGCCATGACTGTAATTTTTTAAAATCATTTCCAACCTATTGTTGTCCCACCACACATTGTCAAGAAATACATACCCAAAATATAAGTAAAATCTATGTATTTTAAAATGTTACGGATAATAATGCAGTTAACTGGTGAAAAGCAATAACTTATAAATAAAAGATTTTACATTTAAGTTACGTGCGAGTGAGCAACCCAGTGACTGAAACCTATTTACCCTGCCAAATGCAGTGGAAAACCAATAAGCCACATCATAAACAGGAAATCATCAAGACCCTGCATCTAACAACATGGCAAAGAGAAATGTAAGCCCCCGCTTACAAAATTGCAAACGGTTGCAAACACAGTGTGAGACATATTGCAAGTGGTTAATAGTGCAAAGTGGATTAGGACTCTAATGTCTTTGCCACAAATACATGCACATTCACATACTTAAACATACTCATGTGTGTGTGTGTGTGTGTGTGTTTCTGGGTTTCTAGGAGTT
The DNA here is from genome assembly GCA_037576975.1 of Alestes dentex. NCBI lineage: Eukaryota > Metazoa > Chordata > Actinopteri > Characiformes > Alestidae > Alestes > Alestes dentex. The sequence continues at coordinate 14,216 of JBBIGA010126256.1, read as the reverse complement.
AAGCAGTGCAGATGAGAGAGAACTGAGAGAAACTGCATGTTTCATTCCCTTTCACTACCTAACTTTTTAGTAACAATGTCCAGAGTAGCACAGAAACATGAGATAATCCAAAGGGTTAAACAGACATAAGCACAAACACAGACTAAAACACAGTGGTATGTATATTGACAAAGACAGTGGAAACACCTTGGCAGGGGAAGAGACTGGAACAAGACACTGGTGAACAAGATAAGGTGGCAGAGCTAAGGCAGAGACAGCAGCAAACCCACATGGAACACTGACACATTTTCGTTTTAGACACTGTAAAAATCATCTTAGTAGGGAGAACTTTACAGCTGTAGCACCATGTAAGAGCGTGTAGAGACATTTTTATGTTCTGATTAGACATTAAAAGGTTTGTGTAGAGGAGCAGTTTTCATCTTTAGAGTGGTCTGAGCTTGTTAAGGCCTGCATTAACAGCAGGTCACTGATGCCTGCTGCTTTGGTGCAGATTTAAAGAGGGTGAAAAAATGAATGGTGTTACCTTACTTTAACTTTAACATTTAATAGATTAGTGAACTGTGTGAACCAACCACAGGGTCCCGATCACAGTGGTGACGGTTCTGATTAGCAAGCTTAGTTTTAGAACTTCTGCCCAGTAAGTATTAACATTAGTGATATTACTGCTCAGACACAGACTTGTTGGCTCGCTCATATAGGAATAATAAGCCCTGCCCTTTACAACACTTTACACTATACAAAACAACATTAACATTAGAAAAGGGAACATATAAAAAATCATGTAATGTGGCCAAAAGGCTAGAGGTAAAACATTTTCATGATGCACAAAGGTAATGATATGCTAAGCGTTTGTCTAATAAGTGTAAACAGACAAAAGAACTAGCAGTGCCAGATTTGAAAATACCATTATAACCTATAATACAAATCATTTTTATTTAACACTTTGTACATTGCACTGCACTATACACCATTAAACATGAGTAAATGTGCTCTGTTTGAAGAAAAAAAAAACAAAACATTAAGTTGCTCAACGTTCTTTAAATTCTGACGACATGACAACATGGTCAGAAAGGTATATTGAAACATACTGTGGCACAGAATATCACAGGGACAGTAAACACTATCATATTGCCCATCTCGAAGAAAAACTAAGCATGTTAACTTTACTCACAACTGCACAGCACTGAGTCAATCTGCGTAAACATTAGACAGTTAATGTTGGCCTTGAAGACTCATCTCATCCATAACTTTATATAACCTTTGTATGTATGAAAATAATTCTCAATGAAACTGACAACGTCTAACTAACTCATGAAGAAATGTTGTACAAAGTGATTTTTTATTGTGCAAAAAAGAACTAAATGTCTTAGCTTTTACATTTTTATTTACATTTTTACACAATAAAGACAATACAGGTAATATGCTAAAAACTAATCCTAGCTAGTATTGTTTGCGTATTGTTTGCATAATCACCCCAGTCAAAATGTCGCTGTCCAGAATGAATGGTGTTTATGTACCTAGTGGGTTTGGGAGTGGTTGCTCTTTGAGTCCAGATGGAGAGTCCAGTTATCAAAGGGTGGGCCAGTCAGCTCTGGGTCCAGTAGCATGTTCCACTCCAATCACCCAAGTAGTCAGAAACACACCAGGGCAGGTGGCTGATGCTTTTGATTGTCCTGATATTAGACATACAGAGCAGGCACATGTCATTAACAATACAATGCATGATATACCTAGCAATCATTCAGTCCCACTACACGCTACACAGACCTGCTCAGGGTGTTGCTTGGAGGCCTCAAGACTGAATGTGGTTGTCTAATCAGATGTTAAACCGCCCCATACTTCAGAGGTGACCACACTGACACATGCACTATCCATGAATGGGAAGATTTGATGCAGAATTACCTGCGCAGATGTAAGTGCACCACTGCTGAGCTGTATGATGTGATAGCAGGCAGGAAAGCCCGGGACATAGCTAAGGTTTCACTGTGCAGCAGCCCAGACATTGACCCCTATAGCTGCCCTGCAGCTGTTTTTAACATACTGAAGCAGAATTTTAGCATGCTGAAGTCATGATGATGTTTGTTACTCACTGCCCAGATCCATGTCTTGCCCTGTCTTTCAAAAGCAGCTGGGAAATGGTCAGCCTCATAGGTCCACGAGCGCTACTAAGGCAGTAGGCCTTAGTCTATGGAGTGTATACGGCATCCCTGTTTCCTGTAGAGAATTCTGAGACTTGATCAACCTTGGTTTTCTTTTTAGCCTGATATAGAAGGCAGCTTTTAATGCTGGAGAGTTTCTAATGGCCTGTGTACTGGATGGATGGTTGCAGATCTTTGTGCAGTTCTGAGGGGGTGAGTGTAACAGGTTGAAATACTTTTATTTGGCACACTGCTTGTGAGGGTCCTGGTAGTTCCTCCTCCTCCCCTTGCCTTATCAGTCTGTATCCCCCCTCCCTTTTTCCTGTTTGATATTCTTTTGGATAGAGGTAGGGTGGGTGATTTTAGCTAAAAGCTATTAGCTCAGCTATTAGCTGAGAAATATTGATATTCAAAAGTGTCATCCATAAGTTCATTTGCCCTCATTTATATTTATTTTACATCCAGTATTTCTTGTTATTTTTGTGATATGAATTTTGTAAATGTACTTTTTATGTCTTTCTGTCCTGCCACATGTGGGGGACTAGCCTCACAGTGAATTCCAGCTATGTTTACACAGACTAGCTTAACTAACTGTGACTCTTATGTTTGTGGGCTGTTTTATGAGTTGGAGGTGTAAATGTGTGGGAGACCAACGTTTTTATTTCTATATGCTTTGTGCAGAGAAAATAAATGTTTGTTATTATCTGATGATCAAGATGATGATGTTTCTCTATCATCAGAATCAGGGACACCCACCAAGTGCCATAGATGCTTTGACCACAATATCTATCTAATAGATTTTTGGTGACTTTTACTTTTTTACTTTTTTACTAACGGTCATAGGCTATTTCTGCTCAGTCAGTATAGACACAGTTCTTTCCTAGCGACAATATCCATCCAGTGGACCAAGGATATAGCAAGAGTCATGTTCAGTCCTGATAATGAATATTTGTTTCACAACCATGTAATGATCCTGAAATCCCCTAAGGAGAAGACAGAAGAGAGGTGGTGGTGAGCCAGGGAAAAACATACTTGGATCTATGAGATAAGTTATGAATGAGGACTGAAATATGCACAGTTCATATCAAATGGTTTTCCTTTGCAGAGAAGAACAGACTGTAAGGTTGTCCAGCCCATTTCTAGTGGCTAAGGCATACTCGTCATTAATGCCACCTCAGTTATGAGTTATCATCTATTGGCAACTTGTCTCAGCTCTTATTTTTAAGTGGATTCGGGATTTAAAATATCCAAACTTTCAATTCTTCAGAGCTTGGGATGTTTTTAGCAGTCAAGCACTCTTTCAAAATCTTTCAGCAGTGTATGATAAAGACTTCTGTCCCTGCACATTCCTCAATAACACAAGTCAGCATGCTCTGTTTTACTAAATTCACCGAAAAAGTGGATTTTTACCCAAACTCAAGGTAGATGAGGGGCATGGTCATTTGTGCACTGTTGAGATAGCCACACACCCATTTAACTGAAACAGTGTAGATCAACTACGGACGATTTAATAATTAAGCTCAAAGTTTGATTAAGAATGTCCAATATTTCTACAGCCAAATGTCATCATTTTAGTTCTGGATGTTTATTTATAGGCCTAAAAAATGACCCTTTCAAGACTGGTACCTTTTACTTCTAAAATGTTACACTGCAGTTCTCTCTATTCCCTTCCAGGAAAAAAAAATAGATAAATAAAATCTACAAATCCTGAGTAATAACAGCTGTCTTTAAATCTAAACTAACTGAGTTGCAAGACCCTCATTTAGAAGAAACAGGTGCAAAGCAGAGAAAAGGTGACTGAAGAGATTTAGAGAGAAAAGGTAAGCTGAAGATGCACAACAAAATTCTTTGGAAACCCCCTTCTCTAGCGTCTCTTTAGAAGTGAAGAGATGCATGATGGGAAAATTGTTGAGGTGATAGAACAGAATGGAAATCCCTAGACAGCAAGGGGTTGTACAGACAGGTTTATACTTTTACACCATGCATTTCAGCAAGAAAATAAATAAACAGAAAACATGCTTTAGGGCTGAGCTTATATCATATGTATAAGTGGGTATAAGTCGATGAGGTGATTCTGGAGCGCCACAGCTCAGAGCCTTGTTAAAAAAGACTGGCTCATGCAAATGAACCTCCTACATGGCTGCGGTTTGGAAAGAGCAGACTAAAGAGTGGGGGGGGCTAGACTTCATGATCATCGCAGTATTAAACATCTTTCATCATGTTCATAGATACTTGGTTGGCTTTTTTTTTTTTTTGACACAGAGGTAGGCGAACATAGCGTTTGGAGCCTTGCCCAGAGACTCCTTTGTGTTACATAGGGTGCTCAACCAGACAGAGAATCAAACCCCAGTCTGGTGAATGGAAGGCAGCAGCATTCCCCACCATGCCTCACTAACTGCGAGGTAACCTGTTACAACTCATCATGTGGTACAGACTACACTGATCAATCTGTCCGTGAGCCTAATCACTTTCAATCTAATCCTGACCCTCAACAAAATGTTCGAAATAAACTCAAGATAGCTAAAGAGGCATTAATCAAAGCAGTGGAAGTAGTGAAATCAGGTCAACTTTGGCCCTTGTCTGAACCACTTCCACCTCCATTGGAAAGTAAACGAAAAGTCAAATGTGACTTGTGCATAATGTTGGTAACATACATGTAGACTTTTCTTTGTTTGTTAATGTCTGATGTTTGAGACAATGACGTTGCTCTATAATTAGAATCTAGGACACCCTACCAAGAGTCATATAAATGCCATGACCGCAATGGCACCCAACTGCTTTAGTGACTTTTACTTTTGTCTTGGCATAAATAAACTCCTATAATCTCTACTCCATCAGTATAAACACAGAGGACCAGGTATACAGCAAGAATCAGGCTGCTATTCAAGTAATTAATATTTTATTCCAAACAGTGTCCCACTTCGGTCGGGGAGGATAGCTCCCCTGGACCTGAAAGTATGGAAGAAGGTCAAGAAAAAGGACAAGAGGAGGAAGAGTCGACGTCATTGGGAGGAACTGGGGAGGCATAAATAGAAAGGTAAGGAGAGAACTAGAGAGGGAACCCAACATCCTTTCTTCTGGTGCATCCAGGCTATAGTCCATCACTTAGTGATTCTGTGAGTCTGGGTAACAGTATGGCCACTGAAGTGCTACATGCTGTTTTGCTGCTGTGTCTGGCCGTGACAGTGCATGTGGAGAGTGGAGGGATATCACAAAAATACAGGTGTGTTTCCCAACCACCATGTTTTGACCTACTTATTCTTGAGAGACTGGCCCAGCACATCAGTAAGGATGTGGTGAGTAGTGTCTTTTTCTAATTGTAGCTCATTTCTGTTCTGTCCTGTTTTTGTGGCTTTGTACTTCCAGGCGGCTTAAGATGCATATGTACGTGAACGAGCCCCTAGGATCCCAAATAGAGAGACTTTTTTAGGCTGAAACTGGGCTTTTTAATGTACTTCAGACTTAACGACATTAACCAGTAGAGGTAGACGTCTCGGGAAAACACCGTTTTCAGGAAACCATCATTTCCGTGGGAAGCAGACAGATATTATCAGATATTAGTGGGAGGGTGAGAAGTTTCAAAACACGCGTTCTGTTGATATGACATATCTACATATTGTTCTGGATTTTATAAAAAGGATATGCTGCAGATTAGCGCTGAATACTTAAAAACACACTTTATATAATAATTTCAGGTGGTTCCAGATGGTGAGAACATTTTACTGAGGAGCCGAACATTTGACAAAATTCGCAAGCAGGTGAAACATTTTAGCGGTGCCATTATCACCATGTCAATCATCAAAACACATACAAAGAATAATTCAAGAGCTTAATTCGCAAAATTCGAATGCGTGCATGGAATCTCTCCTCTTCACAGAAACATCTCCATAGCTGCGTCTTGGGGAAAATCATCGATTTTTATGAGAATGTTCTCACCGCTGGATGGGACAAGTCCAGCAACCATAACATCAGCCAAGGCATGAACGACCATCTGGAGCTGATCTCCCACATGGACAGACTGAGAAGCTGTACTTATAAGGTAAACACAATCATCTCGTTGTATCAGATATGTAACTGATGCAAATTACTGGGTTGGTAAAGGTTGCTCGTCACACAGCTTCCTTCTAAACATCGCATCTCAGTGTGTGGTTAATGGCCCTGCTGTCAGCAAAAGACAATCTTGCACCTCTAATTATATCTTAAAGGGATCATATTTTTTGCTGACATTTCAGATGAACAAGAGATGTGATGTGTTGTATCAAAAGGCTGTGCGACATCCAAACTTAGAGGTAATCTGCGACAAACAAAGAATAGAACATTCGTGTGAGCTACATCACACACAGATTAGCCATAAATGTAATTGTTTTTCCATGTGTGTCATTTAGATTTTGGAAAGAAATATGACTCCAGAGGAGGTGGCTATCTATCAGCTGCAAAAACTTAACCTTGCCCGTGCAAAAGTAAGTATAACAATAGTTTCATGCAACTTAGCAAAAATTAAAGCCATTTTGACAATCTGTTGCTCCTTATTGAATGTTGCTGCTCTCCTGATCTTCAACAGCTTACTTCTCTGTCTCTCTCTCTCTCTCTCTCTTTCTCTCTCTCTCTCTCTCTCTCTCTTTCCCTCTCTTAAAGTTAAATGACACAAGCATCCGAGAGAGAGCCATCGATGAACTGAAATCTCTTCATAACTATATGCCTGGGAGAGGCTTCCGCCAAACCCAGTTCTGAATGAAACCCTAGGAAGTGCCCCACTAAGCCACGCAAGCTTGTGATGTATCACTTCTGTTCAGTTGGTGCTTGTTGTTCACAAATATGATGTGACATGACACAGAGAACTGTCAACAGACAGGAGCAAACAAACAGGACCAAGGCGCTAATCAACACTGACTAGGTTTAAACTGAGCCAGATCGGTTTTTACAGATCTATTACAAATTCCATAGTCAGTGCACCTACCTACATTTGAGAAGAATGTTACAAGAGCATACAAACACAGTGGAAAATATGTGTACTATCTAAATGCCTTTGAAAGATATGGTGCTTGCAAATGCAGAAAAGCAATAATAAATCAGTCCAGCAAACAGATGGCTTTGCAAATAAATTCTGTGTACTGACGCAAAGTCTATGTTCCATTATATTTGAGCACAATGAGTCCCACAGTCCTTTTGTCAGATTTTCAATAAAACTCTTTTGAAATTTTTATGTGTGTTTATTTGAAATAGAGAGAGAGAGAAAGAGAGAGAGAGAGAGAGAGAGAGAGAGAGAGAGAGAGAGAAAGAGAGAGAGAGAGAGTAACATTATTTACGAACCCTGGTAATTCCCTTTTAAAACTGAACAGGTCATGATTAGAGTTTGACTGGGATCAGGTCAGGTTTTGGGCTGAGTTTCTTGTGACATTAGATGAAATTTGAACACATTCAGAGTTTGAGGAGTGGGTGAGTGTGCTTTTTGGTGAAGCCATGGATGATGAAGAGTTAGTGGTGAAAGAGTTGGGTTGGTGGAGACGTCACACAGTCTTTCCCCTTGCTTGCTAAGTTTGCCCAAAGTGTGAAAGATTTTTTCCGGCTTTTCACTCTCAGCTGCAATGAGCAAATCCACAAACACATACTGATAATGAACACTGTAGTTGTACTACAGACATATAAAATATCAACTTACCAATCTACTTAGTAACTACAAAAGGTCTGTGTGTCTGTGATAATCCATCTTATCAATGTGTGTTTAGTTTCATTTACATTACAAAGTAGTCCAGTATTTACTGACTGGTGGAGGGCACCCGCCATCTACAGAGCAGAGGAGAAACATGCAGCAAATCTTAATGAGGTCAGGCTCACAGTGCAGAGGATTATTCATCCCTTTCATGTGTGGAAGACACATAATAGAGTGTTAAATGCTGTTTCTCTGATCCTGAACCACTATTCATAGAAGGTGCTGCACACATTTGGCTTGATATTGAGGTTGGTAAATATGCAGGCCTTCCAGGGCATTCAGGCCAAAGTAATAAGAGATCATTGTTAAAAGTTATGGTATACTAATTACTAACATGTGACATCAGATCACTCACTGTTCCATGTGTAAGTGCATGTTATATGTGCAACTTAGCACATCAGCCAGTTCTACCAGTGCTTTATTTCTAATGAATGAGTAGGCAGTTAAAAGTAAAACGAGCCATAAGGGGCATGAATAAGAGTGATTTTTCTAAGGCTATTGTTAAGGCAATGCAGAGATTTTTTAGAGCATAAAATATAAAATGATAAACCAACAGTCGAGTAAATAATTGTAATAATTAGTATTTGTCCAATGAACAATTGTCCCTCCAAGCAAATTTGTTCACAGGTTATGGTTGCCATGCAACATAACACAGTTTATATGCATATACATTTTCTTCCATGGGCACACTTTTGCATATTTTATTGCACAATTGTTGGAAATGGGGCCTGTGCATATGTTATGGCCCAATTTTATCTTCTGTGTTTCGTTAACCTTAAATAAATAAACACTGCTCTGGTTGTGACAAATGCCATATATTAGTTCCCCGTAGATGATACTTATTTTCACTCAGATTAACAAAACATGTGATTTGACCTGATGTGTTTTGTATATGAGTACTTTTACACTACATCATTTCATTATACCTCATTTACATTTGAATGAGTTGTGCTCTGTAAACTCCAAAGGCCTAAACTTTGTTTCCGTCTTGGGCGTCGTTTTTGTGCAGTGAGGTAACCGAGAAACCCCCACCCCCCGTCACTTCTGGTAAGCAGCAGCTGACGAGGCTTACGATAAGCACTGCAGTCTGCAGACCACAGATGGCAGAGAGACAGTCACAGAGACAAGAGCGCGGTGCAAGGATTATGCATTTGCACCCATTCTACTTTAGGGACAGCAGGCTGAGAGCAGACACCCAATGACTTGAATTCAGATTGAGCACATTCACACTTTTGGTGAGGGGGTAATTTTGTCTGTTGACTGTGGGTGGTGGTGTGAATTTACAGAGAAACTGAACAGTGAAAAAAAAAAGTTTCACACTGAAAAAAGTATTTTATTCCATTGCCCTTCTTCATATTCAAATTCAACAGGCAAAATCTCTATGATCACCTCATACAACCTGTTTTGCGGAGCCACCTAATTATCATGCAATCCATGGCAACCAAAGAGCAATGTCATCCAGCTCTCAGAAAAATGTGCTCCATGCCTAAAAAAAGTGCACATACAGACTCAGCAGTTTCGTTTTCACTCAGGTTGTGAGCACTTGGTCCCAGCTTCACCTTCCTGAGGTCAGGTGCCACAAGTATGCCGAGTGACAGCTATGAGCTTAGCTGGAAAACCCGGGCAAAAAAAGAAAAGAAATTTGAGTCATGGAGGATAGAAAGTGTAGGCCCACATCATTTTGTGAACACTTGACAAGCTCTCACAACTCAATCGTGTTACAATTGTTTGCATCTTTACCACATTGCCCTTTGAAAGTGAAGTTCAACTGCTCATCACAAACATCCCTTAACCAACCCAGGTTTCGGGACGGATTCAGAATGCGACTGGCGGGCTGCCGTAGTGTGTGGGTTAGGATCTTGTAGACAGACGAAGGCCTTATGACCTAATTTTACTAAAGAATGTGCAAATATTCAATTATGGAGTCGCCTTTGCAAGTTTCAGTATCAGTGCATAATACAGAACTTTGGTGGGTGCTTTGCATGCAGGCAAACAGACATGCAATGCGTTGGTACATTCTTTTGAAGTAAGGTAATTGTGTGTTCAATTAAGGCTTTATACACTTTTTTGAAGATACCTGGAGTCTATTTTTTTTTGGGGGGGGGCCCAGTATTCAAAATTTAATCCGTTTCCTGTACTGAAATAAATATTCAATAGAATCCATTAACCTCTTGTCCTTAGAATCCATGAACCTGCTGTGGATTATAAACACTATAAACTGGTTTCACTAAGAAATCATCTGTACATTACCTCTAGTTTGTCATCAGGAAACAAAGGCCAATTTTCATAGCTATGCTGATGATACACAATTATACTGTGCTCCGCTACACTTATGAGGGTCATTGGGTTACACTTCTAATGCCACGCACACCTACATCTGTGACATGACTGAAACTGTAAGTGGCTCTATATAACAGCCTCTGTGGTAATTTTATTTTTAGTTTCATCACATGATCTTAGATCTGCAGATACTGTCCTTCAGAAGAGACCCTCCATGTTTAAGTGACTCGACTCTTAACTCGACTAATATCAGTGAAAAATTAGATGCATGTCAGACTCTAATAGGATCTGTGTGAACTTCTAAACTCAGCAAAACTCTTGTTCATGAAGAATGTTTTGTCAGAGTGTAGTGTGGGAGTTCAAACATGGATGCACGTGCATGAAGGCTGTGAAACGCGAAGATAAAGATCAGAGGATTGCCTTGTTCCATGCATTAAAGATTTTATCTCAAAACCAGTATTTAAATGAGATGAACTGTAAGACTGTTTCAGGCCTCTTCTTATGAACCTTACCGAAGGAATCACCTAATGAAGACTTCCCATGATTTTATTACCGTTATTAGCGTTCTTACTCCGAATGACCAACAACCAGCAAACTCGGGGTTCGCCTGTAAATGTAAGTCAACCTTTTATTTGCGTGGAATAACATTTTCTGTATGATCAAATACAATTTTTAAAATAAAAAGGCATTTTGGAGGGATGCCAATTTTCATTCCTAAAACTGTACTTCCATGTCAAGAATGAGATCTTTAAACGTGTATGTATATGCACTGAACAATTTTAGGTGATGATTGATTGTCCTTTAAAACTTGTGAATAAGGACTTATAGTGTTTCTGGTTCATTTAATGCAACAGAACAGTCCTATAGTGGCCAAAAGGACTGACCGGCTGTTTTGCTTCCTTGCAAAGCTCGCTTGTATATTGGGATTAGCTACTTAGTTAATAAAGGAATTAGTTGGTGTTAACCTCTAAATGTGTTATAACAAAAGCTAAACATGGCTTCTCAGTGATATTTATGTTTCTGATGAAAACTGTGCTTCACATTGTGCTTGTTTTGGTACAATTGCCTTAAATAACTGTGATCATTTACATCTTTAGTTATTATAGCACTTTCTGGCCTTTAAAGGCATATCGGTTGACCATTCTAAAATGTTTAATTGGTGTACATTTGTGAATAGAGTCCTAGAGGTCTACTACATAGTGGGTCTGACAATGTTAAAATGATCCAAAATCAGATATGACTTCCTACCACTATGTTTAAGTGGTAAATTATACTACTGTAAGTGTAACTGCTTATATGTCGATATGTTTTCAGACTTTTAGATGCGTTAGCTCTGAATCAGAGTACGGTGGAGGTTGTTGAGTTCTCCTAAATGAGTGCTGGGTGGAGAGAATGCTAAATGCCAATACTATTATGTCCACTAAGAGAAGGGCCAGGCCATGTGACCCACTCTGAGGGGTCAAAGCCTAGTTTGCTGGCCATGGGTGTTGTGGCATGGCCAAAGAACACTTGAGATCACCCAATGGGGAGGCCAGTGCCTAGGGAGTTGAAGGCAACTAATCAGATATCTTCATCCAGTGCTTCACTATGTTGTGCATCATGTATTAAGCAAGTCTACCAAAGCAGCTGTAAGGCCAAAGTAACTTCTCACTGAGGTCAAGCGTGCACACCAGCATCTGAAATCCAGGTTGGGCAAGAAAACCTCAAATCAGAAAAAGTTGCACATTAAATAACGCAGTTACAGTAACCCCCCGCTTTTCCCGGGGCTTACGTTCCAAGAGCGCCTGCATTTATTGAAAAACCATGTTGTTGTGATGTGGGAAAAAAATGCCTAAAAAGGCCTATTTTTAGAGTGTACACCCTAAATATGCAACCAAATATGCTCCCCAAACACTTACATTTCATTTAAAATAATTAGCATTAAAGAAAGTGTAAAGGTAAACCCATATTTGTACTGTACAGTTTACACTGAACTCCTGCAGTGCTAGAATGTAAAATATTGATGTTACCCCTGTATAGACTGTACTGTAATTCATGCACGGGTGTTTTCTTTGGTGTGCGCTGTTGTTTCTTTGGTATAAGCAGGTGAATACAGTAATAAAGTAATACAAATACAGGGCTTTAAGAAGAACAAATTGAAAAACACAAGAACACTCAAGACGCTCCACAGGGGAAATTCTTGGCTTGCAGCTTCACAGGGCAGCAGCCAATCACCAGCAAGGACAAATAATTAACGTTCTGGCTTGGCTACTTTCAAACCTCCTGCCTCTGATTCCGATGGACTGAAACCGTGACTGCTGATCTGCGTGAAATTGGGGGGTTACTGTATACTTAAATTTACTTTGGCTTACCACTGCACACAGTATGTTTTATCTGTATGATTTTTTATGTTTTGTCTGGTCAACTTCGTTTCATTTTTTAATATGAAGTGAAAGTGACCATTCTCATGAAAGTGAACACATAACAGTGTAAACATCGGAAGGAATTTACATGTTTCTCTCTCAATGCATAATATTACACGATTCAAGAAATCTGGAGGAATTTCACTGCGTAAAGGACAAGGACGCAAGGCTAAGCACCAATCCTTCAGATGGCACTACATTCTTCAGTAGCTGATAGAAGGGATCACTTTGGCAAACCACAATATGGAGTTACCTTCACAAATGCCACTTAAAACTGTACTGTGCAGAAAAAAAGCCTTATGTTTACCATGTCCAGAAGCGAGATCTACTTCATTGGGCTCCGAGGCATCTGGGATGGACCATCAGTGGAAACATGATGAATCAGTATTCCAGACCTATTTTGTAAGAAATTGACACCATGTGCTCCTGAGCAAAGACATAAAGGACCATCCAGACTGTTATCAGCAACAAGTCCGAAAGCCAGGGCCTGTCACGGTGTGGGGTTGTGTCAGTGCCCTTGGCAAAGACTATTTTTACTTCTGTGATGGAAGCATTAATGCAGAAAAGTACAATGAGATTTAACAGCAGCACGTGCTGCCTTCAAGACAACATCAGTTTGAGGGATGACCAGGCACTTTTCAACAAAAGGCAAAACGGCATTTTACACACATTACAAAGGCATGGCTGTGGAAGAGCAGCGTAATGGACAGGCCTGTCTGTCCCTAATAGAGATTGGGAGGAGAATTTTGAAATGAAAATGTGATTAAAAAAAATCCATATTGTTGCACACGTTAAGATGTGTTTGCAGGAAGAATAGGACATAATATCCCCTGAAACGTTTAATTGCTTGGTATCCTTCCTATTTCTGAAAACATAATGACTTTATAACACAAATAAGGCTAATATAAGGTAATGACAACCAACGAAAGCTAAATAAGGCCAGCATTTGTGATTACAGACTGTGATTAAATAATCATGACATAAACATTACTGTACATTATAAAGGAAGGCATTAAAACACCGATGTGTGATTCATTCTTTTGTGCAGTTTATGTACCTATGCAAAGTACATTTTCATGTTATCAGCATAAATGTAATGTATGCATTTCACTTCTTTTGCGTTTGGAAAAGAGCAGAGGCAAATGGGTTTCCATGAGCTGTTGTCTCATAACGACTCACTTCCTGCGCATTCTTAGTTGCACGCTGTGTGGTTATGAGAGTGTGGGGGCATGTCGAAGCAACAAACAAACGAAACTCATACTAAAAGAGAGCTGGCCGAACCTCCGCTGTGTGATAGATCACACTCGACTGTGTGGCCTGGGCCTTGAAATTAAAGAAAGTGTAAAAAAAAAAAAGGAAATGAGTGAATGAAGGATCACTTGAAACTCTTAGTTAAAGCTTGTGTTTGCAGTCCAAAAATGATAAAAAACTTCAAAACAATGTGCACTGAGTAATGTGATGGCATGGCCTGGCATTTTGTGTGGTTTATTTTTTTTTATTTCTATGTTTTAGTATGTTTAATATGTTAATGTGAGAAGGTCAACATGAGGGAAGGAGGCACTGGGAAATACTGATGATTCAGGTCCTCCACATTCCACCCACTGCTGAGTAAACTCTCTCTCTCTCTCTCTCTCTCTCTCTCTCTCTCTCTCTCTCTCTCTCTCTCTCTCTCTCTCTCTCTCTCTC
>JBBIGA010126237.1:0-24062 GCA_037576975.1 Alestes dentex | reverse complement strand
GTCTGTGTGTCTGTGTGTCTGTGTGTCTGTGTGTCTGTGTGTGTGTGTGTGTGTGTGTGTGTGTGTGTGTTAGTATGGACTATGAGTGTGAGTGACTATTACCTCCTGTCCAATCCAGGTGTTTTTGCTTGGACTCTCAATATCCTTTCTCGCCATTTGAAATATGAACCCTGTAGTTTTTACTACTCTATGTGAAGTGGTTGAGTACGAAGACTTTTGCACGGTGTAAAACAATTTCAATGCTGCTTCTTTAGTCTCCCAGTAACTCTTCTGTTTGTACAGACTGTTGCTCAGCCATGTCCACCAACAGACCATTTTCAGAACGTCAGATTTTGGACCTGGTCGTCACACAGCTTCCACTACGACTGAAGACATTTTTTTTTGTTTCTTTTCCCTTCTTACCTGATGCATCAGAGCGTTTTTTTGGGTTTGATTTGATTATATTCACTGTTGTGCATATCAATAACTGTCAGATCTGTCCATTTAATAATTTATTGACTTTTTTTAGATGTCATGCAGTTGCTCAAAACCGGAAAGTAAACTAGGCTTCAGCTCTTTATGTCTGTGGGACTCCTTCATAACCTTGTTATTGCTCCCACGGGTTTCGAACGCAACACTTGGAAGGCCTCAGTAAAATGTGAACGCATCTAATATTATAACTGGATACAGAATAAACTAAAGTGTGATGCCTTGTGACCTTGGTTTATACTATGTAGACAAAAGTATTGGGACGTCTGACCATTACACCAACAGGGACTTTAATGACTTTTCATTAAAAATAAACTTTAATGTGGAGTTGGTCCCCCTTTGCAGCTATAACACCTTCCACTCTTCTTGAAAGGCTTTCCACAAGATTTTGGAGTTTCAGTGGGAATTTGTGCCCATTCATTCTGTAGAGCATTTATGAGGTCAGGCACTGATGTTGGACGAGAGGACCTGGCTCACAATCTCCGTTCCAGTTCATCCCAAATGTGTTGGATGGGGTTGAGGTCAGGGCTCTGTGTGGGTATGTCAAGTCCTTCTACACCAAAACTCATCCAGCCATGTCCTCATGGAGCTTGCTTTGTGCACAGGGACACAGTCATGCTGGAATAGAAAAGGTTCTTCCCCAAACTGTGTCCACAAAGTTGGAAGCATGGCTTTGTCCAAAATGTCCTGGTTTACTGAAGCATTAAGATTGTCCTTCACTGGAAGTAAGGGGCGTAGGCCAAACCCTGAAAAACAGGTGTATCCCAATACTTTTATCTATATAGTGTACAACAGGTTGACATTTATGTACCAAAGACTACTCAACTGAGCCCTTGCAAGAAAAAACAAGACTCTGCTTCCATCTGGTGGTGTAACGTTGAATCAGCAATAAAGGGAGCAACACCACACTCTCATTGTAATCCAGAAAGGGATGGTTTACATTGGTGGTCCCTGATCTAACTACCCAAACGCATACATGTGCATATTAGAGACCTAAATATACAAATCCATACTGAAAGCACGTTTCATTTGTCAAGCAGACTCATATTGTACCCCATCACACATCTCATCCTCAGTCCAACTTAGAGTAGTTCAGCCATACAAGCTAATCTTGGTAACAATGAATGGAAGTTAATAGTCACACTTTAGCGTGATATCTAACTGGAGACTATACGGGGTATAAGTGTCATTGGCATTACTGGCTGAAAAACTCGTTTCAGACAGAAGTTAGCCTTATCTGTTGTGCAAAATAATGTTTCGTCTCCGTCCGGTTAAACAACAGTTGGCGTTCCAACACTGTAAACCAAATAAATTAATTTAACACACTCAGTCCTTTTTGTTTTTTGTTTATTGACCATATTTGGCAGTGCAGTTTATGATAAAACTTTTTTTTGTGTGTGCACACACACACACACACACACAGTATATGTGTGTGTGTGTGTGTATGTGTATATATATACTTTTATTTTTGTACTATTTATTTATTTTACAGATCCAGTCAGATTATATCTGAACATCTCACAGGCAGTCTTGTTATAAGTAGAGGTGTTACTCAGCATATAGTAGCATAAGATCTGACTCATATGTTTCCTCCAACACATTAAAAACCCGGCATGTTCCATTAAACCCTCGAGTTTACCTTTAATAATGTAAGCTGTTCTCTCCCGTACACAAGAGGACAGTTTTTGTAGCCTGTGCCTCACAAAAACACGCTAATCAAACACCTGGCCTCTATTAAACTGACGTCAAAGAGCAGGTTCAGTGTTTTCCTAAGAGATAAAGTTTCTATCAAAAGGCCTAAGGCACAAAACCCTGGACAAGCACAGAGAATCTATGAAATAATTCTAGTTACTTTCCACCCAAAGCTTTTGCAGTTCTGCACAGCTGAACCATTCACTTGTAATAGTTAAAGAATCTGAATCTGCAAGTTTCTCTACAACAAACCATTTCACATTAAACTACTCTGAATATCTTAGATGTCAGTCACTGAATTAGGAAGAAATATTTAAAAATTGAAGAGAAATCCTCTTTGAGCCCAGTGTTTAAGTGAAGCTGCTGTGCAAAACCCAGTCAAATACTGACGCTGCATATTGCTGTTATATTCGATTTTCTGTCAGAAATCGGTTACTTAACGCTAATAGAATATTGCATTACTGTACCAGATGGTGGGTGGGTAGCAATATACACTTTATGGACAAAAGTATTGAGTTGCCTAACCATTCCACCAACAGGGACTCCGTTCCAGTTCATCCCAAAGGTGTTGGATGGGGTTGAGGTCATTTTTATCCATTTTTATCACCAAAGCGCTTCATGCACACGAAGAAAGTTAGCAAAAATGCAAGTGTAACATTTAGATGGTAAATAATAAATCAAGATAAACCTCATGAATTATGGAGGAAAGAACTAATTCGATATTAATAGCGTTTTTTGTATTATTCATAACAAGTGATTTCCCCAACATATTTTAGTATTTAATATATCATTTAAATGTTTTACAAACAACTCTGTAAATACCCTTCTATTTACTATACTACACATTCTCTGTCTTGTTGTTGCTATATTTGCAGTTATATCTATTGCTGTCTACCTCTTTTGTGCATTTTTGCACATGTTACTCTCTGCTTCTAGAATACAGTAATCTGTCATAACACTGTTTTCATTCAGACTAGTACTGTAGCTATTGTCTACTACATATACGAGTTTCAAAAGTAGTTTTACAAACAACTCAAACTTTGAATACCTCTGTAAATTCCCTTCTATTTATTACACGGCACATTATGTCCTGTTGCTGCTATATTTGCTCAATTATACTTGTTGCTGTCTACCTCTGCTCTGCTTTTTTGTACATGTTGCTAGAATACAGTAGCCTAACTGCCATAATCCTGCTGTCATTCAGACTAGTACTGTAGTTAATGTCGACTGAATGTTGCCTTGTGTTTTTCTTGCACCCCCTTTGGTCCTGTCCTGTCTGCACCTGTGTAGCCTTGTGTTGTATTTATTTTTGTTCTGATGCTGCTCCATGGAAAGAACATTGTTTTGTTTCTCTGTGTAATGTGTGTTTGTGGCTGAAACTATTACCTACTTGACTTCGCGTTTCGCGTTTCGTACAGTTTGTCTTTTGTCGCTTACCGTCCTCTTGTGCTAAGGAGGAGGCTCTCTGTCAGTTGCAGGTTAAAATGGCTTTATTATGATATTTATCATTTCTGGAGATATATTTGGTTCGTCTCTGATGAGTAAGTTGACCGCCTGACTAATGACTAGTGGTAGTTTATTCTCTTGTCGTCTCTGTGTGATGTGAAAGCTGCAGTAACAGGAACAGTGCTAGCTGGTTATGTGTAGCATGTCTGTCTGTCTGTATTTGTTTACGCTGCTGGTTGTGTGTACGCTGCTGTTTCATATTTTATATTAACATTTACAGCTTATATACTAATATTTAACGATATTACACATTACACTCTGAATTCCACATCCTTACTGAAATGCATTGTAAGTACATCATATGGACAAAAATATCGGGACACCTCTTAATGATTGATTTCAGGTTGTCCCTTATTTCCAGTGAGGGGCAATCTTAATGCTTCAGCATACCAAAACATGTAGGACAACGCCATGCTTCCAGCTTTGTTGACAGTTTGGGGAAGAACCTTTTCTATCCCAGCATGACTGTGTCCCAGTGCCCAAAGCAAGCTCCATAAAGACCTGGCTGGATGAGTTCAGTGTGGAAGAGCTTGACTGGCCCGCACAGAGCCCTGACCTCATCCCCATCCAACACCCTTGGGATGAACTGGAACAGAGATTATGAACCAAGTCTTCTAATCTAAAATCAGTGCCTGACCTCATAAATGCTGTACAGAAAGAATGGGCACAAATTCCCACAGAAAAACTCCAAAATCTTGTAGAAAGCCTTCAAAGAAGAGTGCAAGCTGTTATAGCTGCAAAAGGGGGGCATTCAAACTATATATTATAGTATATGTGTTTGAATGCAATGTAATGAAAGTTCCTATTGGTGTAATTGTTAGGCGTCCCAGTACTTTTGTCCACATAGTGTAGGTGTTAGTGGAAGAGCTCCCTCGGCCTGGAAAACAATCTCTGTCACAGGCAGCCTGGAGATTCCCATCAGGTCCTAAATACATTTTGTTTCTCGTCCTGCATGATTGTTTTGATTGCAGAGCTAAATGCCACCAGAACCGTCTGACTACAAGTATGGTGAAGGAGTCAACCTTATGGCACTGCCCCCCTATGTGGTCGCATGCACCCCGGCGCCCCCATGCCTAGAATCAACAAGACTGTGGTACTGGGCCTGCTCATCGCAACCAGTTCCATATTCCTCTTGTTTCAGCTGTACTACTACAGGCAGTACGCCTCGAAGGTGAGTAAACACTGTGGAAAAGCTGGCACAGGCAATTCTGGCTATTTTTTTCAATATTTAGAATAATAAAATCTTTGAGATGCGAAGTCATTCATAGTCATTTGGTGTGAAATAGCTATTAGTAAAGTATTTTAATGACGTAGACTTTCTTTGCATGGATGGTGAGGTGAACCAGAGGTTGCGAAATTCAGCCATTTTATTCACTATCCAATCCCAGTGAAAGCTTTTCTGATGACTTTTTGCCTTATAACAGCCTGCACAGGCCTCGAATGCATTTTAGTAAATATATTTAAGGCCAAAGCAGTGCATCAGGTAGCCTTGATGTGAGGGATTTGAATGTCTCGTCCGTATCTTCACCACTGTGAAGTTTCCCTCTTTCACATCTAACAGCACTGAATGATTGATTTGTGTCTTTGGTGTAATTATGCAGAAATGTTAAACACCACTGGGACAGATTGATAATAATAATTTATCATCAGTGGCAATTTGGAATGGCCTGATGTTGTTCAAAAAATGATCTGATTTAGTGACTTGCCTTTTTTGTAGAATGGGCTTCATGTCTTGAGTGGTAAAGGCTACCCGGCTGGGAAGGAGGCGCAGTGGGTGAGTCAAATGCATCATCACAGAACATTATTCACGCAGGGTTGTATAATATTGCAGAAGTTTACTTACACCAATTGAAACAATCTTATAACGTTCCATTAGACATTTGAAACCATTATGTAATATTTTTGTCTTCTGTCTTCTGTTCCTTTCTTTGGACTTAATTGACTGGTGTTTGGACGACTGAATGAATAACCGATGCCTTGCATTTTTAGCTTGTGAATTTTTCTTCTCTCCAAATGCAGCATGTAGTGAAGAAGTTTCTTGGCCTGGCCCATAAGTTCAGCCTGCCTGTGTTTGTGGTGGATAAGGTCTCCCTGAGCCTGCTCTCACAGGACACTGTTCTGCTGAAGGACAGCAAACTCAGAGACCCCCACTGCACCTTCCTCTGCACACACAGGGACTTCATCACCTTTGGCCTGCTCGGAAACCTCTGGAAATATGACGTAAGTGTTTTAGCTGTGTGGAGGAATCCCTGTGCTGTAGATGGAGCTACAAAACTGCAGTGTGGTCAAACTCATGCTGACCACAGTAATGGAAACATCACCAACATAATTTCCAGCTTTTGTTTGTTTAAACAATGTTTGTTTTGAATGTTTACCACCACAGAGTGTCTAAATTCAAGGGAAATCTTGGAAATGTGAGTTTGCCTCACTTTTTTGTGCTGAGAGAGTTTGATGCAGTGTGTGAATGCTGTTCAAATTTCAGTGTTCCATTCATCCATATAGGCCACAAATGGAAACTAAGCTAAGCCATCCCGTTTTAAATTAATTACTTTTGAAAGTCACAAAAACCAAAATCTATGACTCATTTTGTATGTTATGTTTTATGTTTTCCCCAAAGTGTTACAATAATTGTGCATTAAAATGAGCATATTAAAGTGTGTTCTCTGTTGAGGATATGTGCTTATTTTCACGTAGCAAAAATCAAACTAGGGTTGACCAAAGTTTTGCATACGACTTTATAAATGATTTGAAAAAATGTCCATTCTAACGTCAGATCTCAAAGAGCTTTGCAGTAAGGGTGTAAAAATGCACTGTTTTAAGTTGCTGGGAGATCAGAGATTTACAGTCCTGCTTCTCACGTAGGCCAGTCTGCTGGATGCAGCCGAGGAGCGTGGCTTGGAGCTGTTGGAGATTCGGGGGAAGGACCCCCGCCTGGTCAGCATGGATGACCTGATGGGCAGCGAGATCCCTCTGCATCTCCTTTTCCGCTTCAATAGCCGGCTGGTGCATGTGGTCGTGATGTACGAGCGAAGTGGGAACTACTTGTGGAACGGACCCCTGCGGCTTAAAAGCAGTATGGACCACACATTCGCCCCTTTCAGGAAACTGGACTTCGGCCGTTATGCAGGAGCTTACGACAGGTACCACATTAATGAAAACACAAAATATAGTACAAAAGAGCTCTTTCTTGATCAATTTGTTTTTCCAAAAAATAAAAAGATACTTCTACATTAAGGTTATAAAGCATGAAAAGGTCTTTGAGACACACCAGTATAGTCATAGTTATCTTTTTCAGGTAGTATTTCTTTAATTACGGAGCCATTTTGTTCTACATTATGAATAGTAGATATGAATATAAAGAAAATGTTCTGTAGTTTGAAAGCGTATGTTGCTGTCATATCTAAAGCTCTTTCAATGGAAGGAAAACACACACACACACAAATGTGTATCACTAGCATAAAAAAATTGGTCACTTGTCATAAAAAAAAAAAAAAAAAAAAAACAGTGGGATTTTTAGTGCATTTACGTGTTTCTTTTTCCAGGCCAGAGCTTATTCTGACCACTCTAGATGGGCTCGATGTGCGGATTCCCAAAAACTTCTCTCGCTTCCTCAACGAACAATCCAGCAGCCGCTTTCTGGAATGCAGATACAGAGAAGCCGCAGCCTTCTACCAGGTTTCTATCTCAGTCACTATATTCCGAATGTGGAACCTACTCCTGCATGTTCCTGAACACCAACCTAAAAACCTAATAGGTTTGAAAATGGTCTCTGATTTATTTATTAATTTATCGTACTGTGTACTGAGTTTTAACCCAGAATGTCTCTGCCCAGCTGTACCCAGACGATACATCTCCAGAGGCAATGGACTTCAGGATGAAGGCCAAGAGTCTTCTCCACCTGGCTGCTCGAGTTCTCACTGAGCTTCAGGTCCCGTTCTGGTTGAGCAGCGGCACTTGTCTTGGTGAGGATACCCAGTGTCGGTATTGGGGCATTAAAGGGGAGGGGAGGTCGATTCTAGAATGAGCAACAGAATTACTCATATCATAACATGATATAAGGTGCTTTAAATTAGGTCACATGATAACAGTACCCACTTGTACCCTAAACAGATTTTTTACTGTTTTGAATCCAGAATAGGTCATTTGTATGATTCTTGTAGATCCGATGAAGCGTTTCTCAATATGCCTTCTTTTCTATGCTCGTACATTAGCGCATATTAGATTTCCTTTCTGTATGGTAATATATGTGGCCACACATACAATAGCTGTCTACATACCAAAAGATAGCAAGTTCACACAATGCCATAATGTGACACTGCTGTTACGAAACTGCTACTCTCAGTCAGACTCTTCTCCTTTTTGAGAGTATTGGGAGGTAGAAGTTCGTTTTATTATTAGATTTTTTTTACCCTTTTTTGCAGGTTGGTTCCGGCAATGTAACATCATTCCCTACAGCAAAGATGTGGACCTTGGAATCTGGATCAAAGATTACAGGCACGACATCACGCAGGCCTTTCAGAATGCTGGACTTCCGCTGAAACACAAGTTTGGAAAGGTATGGCAAATCTTCACCTTACGCCCCTGAGATCCTAAAATGAAAACCAGTGATTTCTGAATTGAGGCTTTTTAATTTCCCCTGAAAACTCTATGAAGGGGTAGTTTTTTTTAATCTGTAGAATCCAAAAATAAAAATGTAAACAAAGTCATTCAGAGAGGTTTGATATGGAATAGTTTGTAGCAGACAAACTGTTCAACTAAATTCTTCACAGTGTTGGTGAATGGAACCAGGGGTTGTGGTGTATATACAAATATATCCATTTTTTTTACCATCCAAAACCATCTATAAACCTTCATGTGCTCCCTGAATGTTTGTATGTATGTTGGTGGTTTAAAAATTGTGGTAAATCTGAAATGTATGTATTCTTTGGGGACCAATTTGCCTCACAACTAGCTTTTGGCAAAACCTTTCACTCAGAACTATCATAAAACATTATTTCAGGCATCAGGCAGTGAATTCACCACCATTTCATGAGAAACTTTCCATTAGAAAGGTTTTAGAGGCAGACATCTGGTTCTGTTTGCTGCCACTGGTAACACTCAGCAAGTCTCTGCAGAATGGGACATTTTGCACTAATCCATTCTGAATGAATCTGGTGAAAATGGGTTGAATTCCTTTATTTCAAAATCAAGCTTCATTAAAACATCTAACTTTAAACCTTTAACAAGTTAAACTTGTTCTGTTATTACTTTGCTTAAGTGGGCTATCTGTCAACACTGGGGTTTTGTTTTTATGCCATTTTCAGTAGTGCTGTATGGTAAGAAAAGAATGATAATAATGGTAATAATAATATAATAATAAAATATGAGCGTGAAAGTGCAGTTCTTATCAAAATATTGTGATTTTGAGAGAGTTCTCAAAAGGATTCCTCAGGATGACCATTTTCTATGATATTTAGTCATTATTTACAAATTCCCTAGACCTGTAGTATTTAGCTACGAAACCCTGCTCACACTAATGCAGTCTTTACTTTTATATGTGCAGATAGAGGACAGTCTCGAGCTCTCCTTCCAAGGCTTGGATGTAAAACTGGACATCTTTTTCTTCTATGAGGATGGTGACATTGTTTGGAATGGAGGCACGCAGGCAAAGAGCGGAAAGAAATTCAAGTAAGTGGATTTGCCTAATTGCATGGGGTTGCTTTTAAAAGTGCTTTGGTTACTGTATGAAGATACAGTGATACCCTATACCATTCAATACCATGGTATAACATAGAGATCAACCGATATATTGGTCAGCCGATATATATCGGGTCAATATTTAGCAATTTTTACGAAGTTTAGTACGCCGATATTCAGGCATCTCTGCGGACTGCCCATTTTTGCTGTGGGAAACTTTATTGATCCCAGAGGAAATTGCTTAAAAAACACGTCATTATCGCTAGCTGCGTTAGCATTAGCAGCGTGCAGCGAGCCAAAACAAAGACTCGTACACAAAAGAAACGTTGAAATAACTCTCTCTCTACCCACATGTTTAGACAGGGCACAGCTTACTAAGACTAAATAAACTGAGATAACTGTTGAAAATTGGGGGGAAAAAAGTTTAAAACACTAAAATACGACGACAAGACACAGAACAGTCACAATTTGCTGCAGCGGGCTTGCGCCTGCGCACTACATAACGTTCTCGGATTGGCTACTTTCAAACTTCCGCCTATAAGTACAGCGAGCATGGGATGTGTCAAACGGCAGCAGCCAATCAGCAGAAATAAACAATGTTCTTGGATTGGCTACTTTCAAACCTCCCGCCTCTAAGTACAGCGGTATTTTACCATTTCAAGACACGCTTTCTATATTTATACAGTTATTTTATATGGAAATGTAGCTGAATTTACGTTCATATTACGAACATTTGTGTTTCCTGCACGACAACCTGCAGCTCTTAAACTGGGAATACTAAGAACTTTTAGTGAGGGATGGGTGGGGTGAAGAAGACTCAGGGACTGGATTAAGAGATTAAAACTAAAGATTATTTGCACTCTCCCTTTTCTATTGTTGTTTACAATTTTATCTTCCATCAGGAGTAGTTTGTAACTTGAAAACTTTTTGTTTACAAATTATTAGTCAAGTTCAAATGTTATATATTTATTTTACTTATGTTTATATTTGTTTAGTCAGTGTTTAAATAAATGTTAAGTTGAGAAATTTCTTTGTTATTATTAGTGAGATATTTTACTACACAAACATAGGGAAAATGTCTAATTATTGGCCAAAAAAAATATCGGCAGCATATATCGGCCATCAGCTGACCCTGACTTCTAAATATTGGCGTCGGCTTTAGGAAAAACCCATATCGGTCGACCTCTAGTATAATATCTAGTAAATGTATACGGTTACTGTCTTTAAGTCACAGTGGAATAAATACTTTGACCCTAACAGTGAGGAGGCTCTTTATCCTGTGGAGGACGTTTTGCTGGCGTGGTTTGGGAGCAGTTGTCTCCTTGGAGGGAAAGGCCACTGCAAATCAGTAGTACAAGTTATTCTTGCTGGTGAAATTTATCCTATGCTGAAACATTGATCCTGTTGGGAGTGGGATGTTCCTTCCATAGGGCACAAGGGGTTATTGAATAGTTTGATTAGAGTGAAAGTGTTCATATGCCCTGGCCTTTGCGGTCACCAGATCTCAACCAGCTTAAAAAACCTACACAAAAGTATTGGGACACACCTCTTAATTATTGAATACAGATGGCTCCTTATTTCCATTGAAGTGCAATCTTAATACTTCAGCAGACCAAGACATTTTGAACAATGCCAAACTTTGTGGACACAGTTTGGGGAGGAACCTTTTCTATTCCAGCATGACTGTGTCCCAGTGCTCATGGTTGGATGAGTTTGGTGTGGAAGAACTTGACAGGCCCACACAGAGCCCTGACCTCAACCCCATCCAACACCTTTGGGACAAACTGGGACAGAGATTGTGAGCCAGGCCTCTCATCCAACATCAGTGCCTGAGCTTATAAATGCTCTACAGAATGAATGGGGCACAAATTTCCACAGGAACTCCAAAATCTTGTGGAAAGCCTTCTAGAAGAGTAGAAGCTGTTACAGCTGCAAAAGGGGGACCAACTCCATATTAAAGTCTATGTATTTGAATGCTTTTGCCCATATAGTGTGAAAGAGATTTTAGCGTGTTAAACACATGCTGACTCTCTGCCACCATAATCATAACACTAACTGAAGGTCTTTCTGTATCTTGCTTCTTTGCAGGTATGTGTTCCCCCGGTTCAGCCTGTGCTGGTCAGAGCTGCTGGAGCTGAAGGTCAGAGTGCCGTGTGAAACTCTGGACTATGTGATGGCCAACTACGGGCCGGACTGGAATGTTCCCGTAAAGGCCTGGGACTGGAAAAGCTCCCCGCCCAACGTGCAGGAGAATGGGGTGTGGCCTATCAAGGAGTGGGACGATGTCATCCAAGTCTTTTGAAGCAGTGCAAGAGTATCAGATACAGTTTTCTTCAGTAAGCTACTACGTTTACAGTCACATTTGCTTTCTGAAGTGTTAAAACTGGTTGATTCAAACATACTACTGTGATGTGAAAGGCAGAGGCGAAGTTGGACCTTCAAATAAAGCTCACTTTATGTACTCAAACAGCTGGTGTCGCGTTTCCACTGATAATGCTTTGACGCAGCTAAAGGCAGAAGTACAAATATATATCGGATACACAGTCATTTTTACAGGACTACTCCAGTGTTTTGCAATGTACATAAAATTTATAATCTTAATCTGTAGTGCTGCTGTTCACAGTGCCAGAATGGATACAAAACTAATTTAATCTGTACAGATGTGTATGCGTGTGGCGGTCCAGTATGCGTATATACATTGAGCATATGTTGAGAATGAGTGCAATATAACTACCAAACCGACTGCTGACTTACTACTGTTCAGTTTGTTCAGTAATGTTCAGTTTTGTTTTTACCCAATAAAACCTCCCATGTAAGACTGAAAGATTGTGTTATTCTTCTTCCTTAAGGTTGTTCTTTCCAGCATCAGTCCAATAGAGTCACTTCCTTCTTTCAAAATATGGCTCAGAATATAATTCCTCTTTTGAGACTATTATAGTCACATGCAAAGTTAGCAGCCATTAAACATACAAGTAAACATAAGCAATATATATCTCACCATGTTGAGTTGAGACTCATTATCTAGTCATCTTACAGATCCCAGTGGTTTTGAAAAGACACCTTTGACTTACAGAATAAGGATTTTAGGGATTTACAAATACATATTTTAATATGCATAACTGATATATTTATATAACAGGGTTTATATTTTATAAATACATAGTATTTTTATGTATCTAATCATATTAAAGAATCTATATAGGGTACTGTCCCCACACGTTGCTCTCCGGGCGCCCCTCATTGGTGGCAGCCCCCTGCTTCACTTGGTGAATGGGTTAAGTGCTGAGGAAGAATTTTACATTGTTCGCACTCTGCTGTGCTGTGGTGTGTTCATATGTGACCGTAAGGGTTAATAATCTGAATTAAAATTAAATTAAATTATACACTGTTTGGACAAAGGTATTGGGACACACCTGTTTTTCAGGGTTTGGGCAGGTCCACCTTACTTCCAGTGAAGGGCAATCTTAATGCTTCGGTAGACCTAGACATTTTGGACAACGGCATGCTTCAAACTTTGTGGACACAGTTTGGGGAAGAACTTTTTCTATTCCAGCATGACTGTACCCCAGTGCACAAAGCAAGATCCATAAAGACATGGCTGGATGTGTGGAAGAACTTGGCTGGCCCACCCAGAGCCCTGACCTCAACCCCATTCAACGCCTTTGAGATTAACTGGAACGGAGATTGCGAGCCAGGCCTTCTCATCCAACATCAGTGCCTGACCTCATAAATGCACTACAGAATGAATGGACATTTCTGTGAGAATGAAATTCTCACAGAAACTCCAAAATCTTGTAGATAGAAGCGTGTAAGGTGTTATAGCTGCAAAGTCTGTGTATTTGAATGCAGTGTCATTAAATCCCGGTTGGTGTAATGGTCAACCGTCCCAATACTTTTGGCCATATAGATATAGATATCTCGCCTGTCCCTCCTACTCCGGCAGGAAATACCTTCCTTAAAGAAAGAAAGCAAAACCATATGCAGACGACAGTAAACTGAGGGAAGGAGGGAGAGAGAGGGAGAGGAGCTGAGCCAAAACTGAGAGGAGAGTGAAAGTGTAGAGTGAAAGAGTGTGAAAGTGCAGAATGTTCCTACTCCTCCGGGTCTCTTTTCTGCTCCTCGTGCTGGTTGTCGGCTCGCGCGGGGGTCGTGTGCTGGTGGTCCCCGGAGAGTACAGCCATTGGCACAACATGCGGGTGATCGTGGAGGAGCTGGTGGAGAGAAACCACAGCGTCAGACTTCTCAGGATGTCCTCCTCCCCGTCCATCCAGCCCGACGAGCCGTTCGATTTCATCTCCTTCCACGTGCCCATGAAGAAGCACGAGGTCCACGCGCTCTCCGAGGAGATGATCCGTCTGTGGATGGACGAGGCTCACACGTCCTCCAGGCTGGAGATGGCTCGCAAGATCTTCGACCTAACCTCGAGAATACAGGCTTTTCAAATAGTGGGCTGCAACGCCATGCTGGGCAACAAGGAGCTGCTGGCCACTTTAAAAGCTGAGAGGTTTGACGTGCTGCTGTTTGACCCCATGCTGCCTTGTGTGGACCTCCTGGCTGAGATCCTCCAGGTCCCCTTCGTCATTTCCATCAGACTGTTTTTGGGGTACTCCCTGGAGAGGATGTGTGGTCAGATGCCAGCCCCACCGTCCTACGTGCCCATTTCTCCTGTCCAGCTCACAGACCGCATGAGCTTCACCCAGCGCCTCTACAACTTCCTCCTCTACTGCTTCTACACTGTGGCCTTCCAGGTGTTCACCATGGGCTCCTTCAACCAGTACTACAGCCAAATTCTGGGTAAATAAGTGGATCAGAACGCAAACACCACGCCTGACCTTTGACCACATCTTCGAAGCCTTTCAAGAGTTTAATGGCCTACAGTGAAGCCGTCATTCCAGTGTAAATCTTATGTAATACCAAAAAAAGTACTTCACAATACTCTCCCAGTACTCCATGTACCCCCAGAGTACTTTCCCTCACAATGGCCTTACATTTCCAATAGTTTTACATTCACTCAAAATAGTTTTATATTCACTCAAAATAGTTTTACATTCACTCAAAATAGTTTTACATTCACTCCCAATAGTTTTACATTCACTCCAAATAGTTTTATATTCCTTAAGAATAGTTTTACACTAACTCTCAATCATTTTATGTTCCCTCACAATAGTTTTATATTCCTTAACAACGGTTTTACTTTCTCACACTTTTACATTTCCAGTTGTTTTACGTTCCCTCAGAATAGTTTTACATTTTGTCACAATAGTTTTACATTCACTCACAGTAGTTTTTACATTTCCTCACAATAGATTTACATTCCCTCAGAAGAGTTTTGCTTTTCCACACATTAGTTTTACATTTCCAATAGTCTTACTTTCCCTCATGCTAGTTTTACAATTCCACACCATAGGTCTACTTTCCCTCACAGTAGTTTTAGATTCTGTCATGATAGTTTTACATTTGCTCATAAGTTATACCTATTCGTACAATAATTTGACATTTTCTCAGTATACTTCTACATTCCTTCACAAGTTTTACATTCCCTCATCATAGTTGATCATTTCCTCACAATGGTTTTGCATTTTCCACACGATAATTTTACAGTTTCAATAGTCTTACTTTCCCTCTTGATAGTTTTAGATTTCCAGTAGTTTTGAATTTCCTCATTACAGTTTTAAATTACCCCACTTTAGGGTTACTTTCTCTCAAAATAATTTTACATTTCCTCATCACAGTTTTACATTTTCCTCATAAAGGTTTTACAATTCCAGTAGTACATTTCCTCACTTTTTATTTTATATTATATTTATATTTATATTTTCTCACTATAGGTTTACTTTCTATGACAGTAGTTCTACATTCCTCATAATAGTTTTACGTTCCCTCACAATAGTTTAACATTTTCCTCACAACTGTTTTATATTTTCTCACAGTAGGTTTTAGAATATCAGGTCATTCAGCCTGTTATAGGGTTTGAAGAATTTATTGTCAATGTGAGTGTCAGTGTCAAGTTTATTTATATAGCACTATTACAACAACAGAGTTGATCAATGTGCTTTATTGAGCAACTGTTTCAAAATTGTCAGTCTACTAGAAATAAATCTGTTACTGTAGCATAAGCTAAGTAAAATAAAACCGTAAGACAATGGCATGACTTAGAAGAGGTTGCCTTTCCTGAAATTATATTAGTCCATGGTATGGTTGTAGATTCATACAAATCAAGAAAACAATTAAAACGATTGTCATTTCATCCTAGATTTTACTTGCAGATTCAATATTAGGTGTCATTTAAGCGTAAATGTAATTTCTGATATAAGCAGGCAGGTTCAGGTCTGATTTGTCATATATAATACATGATGACAATGATGATGATGATGATGATGATTATTAATTATGTAAAACAGAAATAGTGAGTGCTTTTCCTATAGCAGGAGTTGAGTGTGTAGCGGCATTAGACCACACAATATTCCTGTAAAATTTTAGTGTGTAAATTTTTATTATTTACACACTAAAAGTAATAACCACAGTATGTTTTATGTGTAGAGTTCATATGTCAAACCAATACTAATCTTTAAACTTAAATGTGTTGTTAAATTTGAGTTTAACACAAGATGAGACACCTTATGAAAAGCACTTAATTTGAAGGCAAAAGTAAAATATTTGCAAGGGAGCGCGAAACATTTCCAGGAGAATGCAATGGTGATACTTTTTTTCCTGCCATGGACTATTGGAGTACAAGTTAATCTGCTAGACAGATTAGTCTGCTAGTTTATTAGGTACATTTACCTTGTATATGCATTTGATGGCTGTTTTATCATCAACAGTCTACAGTGTAGGTGCACTCAATAGGTGCACACTTTAAAAAAATGACATTCACAATTGCATTGATTTTGGTAGGGATGGTATGATTTTGTACTGACTTTGCACAATTGCATTGATTTTGGTAGGGATGGTATGATTTTGTACTGACTTTGCACAATTGCATTGATTTTGGTTGGGACAGTTAACAGATCTCATTCTTTACTGCCCGGCTCACCTCCATGACCCAGTGTTTCTAACATGGCTGGCTTTTCTTGCTAATGTGTGAGGGGCTGTATCTGTAGACACACATGTAGGATGCAGGATGGGTGGTAAACCCTTAGTGTGTGTGTGTGTGTGTTTGGCATTTAGATTAATTTAGTAATTATCATTAGAATCTGATATTGAGACTGATACTGCATATCGATACTAATACTTACCTGTACTCTTGTTGATATTAGTCTTCATAATTTGGGGCAAAAAATAAGATCACATAAAAAGACGTGAAGGGATATAACAGTTATTAGTGTGATTGCAATAAGTTTTATTATTATTTTTATTCCACGTTTTTTGGTGCCACTTCTCGTCCATATCTAATTTTGTCTGTTAATATCCC
This sequence comes from Alestes dentex, assembly GCA_037576975.1. Taxonomy (NCBI): domain Eukaryota; kingdom Metazoa; phylum Chordata; class Actinopteri; order Characiformes; family Alestidae; genus Alestes; species Alestes dentex. The sequence continues at coordinate 7,309 of JBBIGA010126237.1, read as the reverse complement.
CTGCAGTGCGCTTGTGTTCAGATTTTTGATCGGTTGGTGAGGGGCCGTGTATTGATCGTTTAAGAAATAGATTTTTGTGGTCAGTCCCCTCTGTAATAAATGGGGAGAGAGAGAGGACGGTCGAGTCACCTTCAAAATGTGTGTCGACGAGAGATTCTGTGACGTCACAGCTAAGGGGCCTGTAGAGAGTCAAAAAGCGGAGAAACACAAACACAGAGAAACGAACGCAGAGCAAAACACACAGCAGACTCAAACAGACTTCAACACTAACGTTTAGGATAGTTATAAAAAAGGACTGTTTGTTAATTAATTAAAATAATTAAAATAATCAGCCGTCCTTAACCATAAATGGCTTGGTAAGAGCCTGTGAGTTCACCCCCCACCTCCGGAGATGCAAGTGGTAAAGCAAGTCCATGGTGCAAGCAAGTTTTTGCCCATAATACTGAAGTTTGGGTGTCTACAAACACTGGTTTTATAGCAACCACGCAATCACATTTCGCATTTGCTCACGAACAGGCATCTAGTTTTATCATAACATTTTTGAGAAATAAGCTAAACTGTTTCCGGAGTTTATAATGAGAGAGGAGCAATTGCTACAGATGTCTAGTCAACAAATGTCTGATGGTGATGTTTAGGGCATCCCTCTAGTCCACCTGATCCAATCTAGCATCCACCATTTGAAAATGTTAAAATGAATGCTGGGCAACGTTTAAAATTTTAATCATGATTAATCGCATTGATATACGCAAAATTAAATAATTAATTATGCACTTTTGTTTTTAAAGTACTGCTATATGAGCAAAAGTGCAATAGCATTTGGTTTGCAAACACTTTAAATAAACAAGGAGTTTTTTCACAGCAGGGTTCCCTTTAACACAGTTACACAGCTGCAGTTCAGATATTTCTGTAAATCTCATCTTAAACATTAATGTAATCAAATCCAACATAAAACCAAAGCTTTTGTCACTACAGGGCATTCACGTTTGATCCCTCTGACACATATGTACACACACACACATACACACAGACACACACACACACACACACACACACACACACACATATGCCTATATGTGTATATACGTGGTTCCGCAGTCATGGCTCCAGTCTCGCGGATTTTTCCTGAGAACCGAACTAATCATTGTTCGCAGAAACTCCCACATTATCGTGCCTTTTGACTAAGTACTGGACATTATGACCCCTACGGCACAAATCCAGGATCCGTCAGACCGTATACGCGGGACTACTGTCAATTGAAAAAATACTGGGTGGACCCAAAGCGCGGCAGGCAGCTGGAGTCAGTAGGTGACAGGGATTATCCGGTGCGTGATCTTGTATGGGCCAATGAAACGGGGGGTGCGCTCCTTCCGCTCCGTGTGTAGGTGAAGAGAAAGGATGCTCTAATATGATTTCAGCAGTGGTTTTGACAGAGGGGAGTCTGGCCAGTGCCACCAAATGCACAGCTTTGGGAAAACGATCCACGATGGTCACTATGGTATTTTTTTAATCCCGGTGACAAAATCCAGTGCGATGTGTGACCAGGGCCGATGGCACACCCTGGCACACACTGCACACGCCTAGATGAATTGTTTTACATCGTCGGCCAATAAAGGCCACCAGAAGGCTGAAACTTGGTGTCCTCTTACTCCCAGGATGGCCCGCAATGGCGGACCAGTGTCCCCAGTGAAGGACCTCAGACCGTACTGCGGTGGCCACAAAGAGGCGCCCAGGCAGAGTGACTGCCAGAGGAGGGTCCAAGGCATGTGCTTGGTGGACGTGATCTTCCAGCTTCCATCGCAGAGGAGATATAATAACTTGAGATGGCATCTAAATGAAGAGGGATGGGAACTGTGGTGAAGAGTAGGCTCAACTGATGAAAAGCTTTGATGGTGACACCCGTAAGATGAAATCCAGTCCAATTGGGCTTGGTGAGAGTGGTAAGAAGCGCTGCAACCGAACTGAAGCCCTGGATAAAGTGTTGATAGAACTTAGCAAACCCCAGAAAGCGCTGAAGCTGCTTAAGCATTTTGGGTAGGGGACAATTACACACAGCCTCCAACTTCTGGGGATCCTTGGCCATACCCTTTTCTGATATCACAAACCTCAGGAATGTAGTGGAGATTTTCCCAACTTACAGCACAGTTGCTGGGCCAGGAACCTCTGAAGAACCACCCTCACATGCTGGACATGCTCCTCTGAAGTCCTGGAGTAGATAAAGATGTCATCTAAGTAAATGTAAGGCCAGTGGCCCAGCATGTCCTGCAACACTTCATGTTGAGAGAGTTGGTAGTTCGCACACTTTGCTCTGAGAACAGTCTCTGAATAGAGTAAAGATTCCCTCCTAGAATCTGCGTTTTCACACCTACACAAGTCAGAGATAACTGGTGTACTTATGTTCCTGAAGAGATGAGCAGCACTAGGGCAAGGGCAAGGACGATTGAGCGGTGTCTACCTCCTTGACGTTGGCTTTTATACCATGTGATGTGATAACTTCCAATTCCTCTTATGTCACTTGACCTGTGTGGGTGACACATTTATTATACAGTAACCCCCCTGCTTTTCTGCGGATCAGGAGTCACGGTCCAACGCATATTTTTTCTGAAAACCTAACTGATAATTGTACATGGAAATCCCCACAAGAACATGGAAACTACAAATATTCTCCACATATTTTTTTTTTTGTTTTTTTCGTGGCAATATGTTTTTTACACATTTTTGTTATAAATTATATAAAAATATAATTTACTAATTTTGTAACATAAAAAGTAATCCAAATCTAAATTTCCAGTTATTGGCTGCTGCCCTCCTGTTCTCGTGTGTCACGCTTCTGTTGTGCTCACTCAGGCAGGACATGCAGAGGCAGAACTCCATTCTCTAGGTTTCTTTATTCACAGTGCTCAAAACAACAAAAACCTGGCACAAGGGCCGATAAGCGTACAACTACAGCGAAGGAACAGAACAGAAGGTAATGTGAGCGGTGAACCGACAATCCAACAAAGTTCAAAGAAAACTTAAATACCCAAACCTCAACACAAAACAGCTGCTGCCTATAATACCTTGTCCCTGTGCCTCGGCTGGAAGGTCACATTACCTTCTGTTGTGTTCCTTTGCTGTAGTTGTAAGCTTATCGGCCCTTGTGCCAGGTTTTTGTTGTTTTGAGCACTGTGAATAAAGAAACCTAGAGAATGCGTGTCCTGCCTCTGCATGTCCTGCCTGAGTGAGCACAACAGAAGCGTGACACGCGAGAACAGGAGGGCAGCAGCCAATAACTGGAAATTCTCGTTTCGTTCTTCTAAAAGCCCTAAGATGCCGCCCAAACGCCCTGCGCCTTCTGGCAATGCACCTAAGCACAAGAGAAAGTGTAAGACACTCCAGGAGAAGGTTGAACTCCTGGATATGCTCCGGGAAGGAAAAATTTATGCCGCTGTAGAATGCCATTATTAACAGTAAATTATTGAACTTTAAAAATGATTGGTGATTACCCGTTCGTTTTACTGTATTTTTATTACTAAAAAATTCTATTAAATTATTACTGTATTTACCCTGCTTATACCAAAGAAAACATGTTTGCATTAAATAATTGTGAGAGACGGCAGTTCAGTGTACACTGTCCAGCGTGTATATGAGTTTACCTTTACATTTTAAGGGTAATGTATTAAGCTGAAATTAAAATGTTTCAGATTCAGTCATTTTTTCTTCGAACCGAACTAATAATTGTTGGCGAAAACTCCAGCAAATTCGTGGAAACTGCAGATATCCTCCACATTTTTTTTGCTTTTGTTGTGGAAATATATAATTCATGCATTTTAGTGCTAAAGTATCAAGAAAATCATTTACAAATTTTGTAACGTAAATATTAAAATTTACATTTCCGTATAAAATATAACTGTATAAATGTTTTTGTTCTGTGGAGAGAAACACAAAGAAAGCGCATCTTGGGATGGTGAAATTCCGCTGTACTCAGAGGCAGGAGGTTTGAAAGTAGCCAATACGAGAACTTTATTTATTTCTCCTTGCTGCTGATTGGCTGCTGCTGTTTGATGTACCTGTGGAAGCTGCAGAGCAGAATTTCCCCTGTGGAGCATCTCGAGTGTTTCTCTTGTTTTTCGTTTTGTTCTTCTTAAAGCCCAGTAGTTTTATTACTGTAAATTAAATTTAAAGAGGCTGTTGAGCTCAGTCTCTGTCCGGTGTCTGCTTTAACCGGCAGGTCTCTACAATACGACTCCTCCTGAAGCCCCTGAATAAGATGCGCTGCCTGATGAACAGTAAATTATTGATGTAAAAATTATTGGTGATTGCCTGTACATTTGATTGTATTTTATTACAAAATATTTTTTTATTACAAAAAATTTAATTAAATTATTACTGCATTTACCTGTTTATACCAAAGAAAATGACAGCAGTTTTTGGGCATTTTTTTTTTACCACAACACAACAAGCTGGTTTTTCACTATACGCGGGTGCTCTTGGAACATAACCCCCATGAAAAGCAGTGGGTTACTGTATACTGCTGCTATTATTCATACAATTATTATTAATTGCTGTCTATTTCTATTCTACATGTTTGCACACCAAACAGCTCAACTGCTAGAATACTGTATCTGTCATAGTACTGTGTTCATTCAAACACTGACTGCACTAAATGTCTTGCCTTGTTGTTTTGTTGCTCTGGTGTTTTTCTTGAACTCTCTCTCTTGTTGTGTTTGCACTCTGTGTTGTTTGTCCTCCCTGCACTTCTGTAGTCTTATGGTATTTCTGTTTTTGGTCTTATTTTGCTCCGTGGTCCTGAAAGAACATTGTTTTGTTTCACTGTGTACTGTGTGTATATTGCTCAAAAGACCATCTTCTCTGAAGCAAGAGGGTGGCGTTTTTCTTTAAGTGAATGTAATTGGTTGGTCGTTCCTCAACATGTCGGTCACATGATATGATTAAGTACAGACAGCTCCAACGTGTTACGCCTTTGGACACAAAGACAGGTGATAAAGTGCTAATGTACAGAGCTGTTGTCTTTAGGATTATTTTTTTTTGTGGATTAAATTATTTTGGATTCCTGGCCCCTCAAAGGCCACTTAGGCAATAGCTAAGCCTCTGAAATTCAGTCTGTGTGCTGAGGCGTTTGCTTCTATTTGCCACCATGACTGCGTGTGAGAGAGCTGCTTTCTATCTTCTGCTTCTGCTCGGCCTGGGGCAGGCTCCGCTTTATGTGAGGGCAGGGAAGATCCTCATCTGGCCAGGGGAATTCAGCCACTGGCTCAACATGAAGGTCATCATAGAAGAGCTCATTGCCAGAGGACACAATGTGACTGTAGCTACCCATAGTGCTACACCATCTGTGAAGACAACTCCATCTCCAGGCTACAACGTGGACATTATTCAGGTGCCCCACACCAAGCAGGACATTAATGATTATGTGGACAAACTTCTGAAGTACTGGACATATGACCTACCTAATGACAACATGATCCAGGCTTCTCTGAAGTTTAAGGAGCTCATTGAGTTGGGCACAGAGCAGAACCGTGTCTTGTGCCGGAACCTCTTTGTGCGTGAGGATCTGCTGGACAAGTGGCGAAAGGAAGAATTTGAGGTCCTTCTGACTGACCCCATGACCATGTGTGGGGAACTCCTGGCCCAGAAGCTGAACCTGCCATTTGTCATCAGTCTGAGGTTCTCTTTCGGGAGTGCCTTTGAGCGTCTGTGTGGACAGCTGCCAACACCACCATCCTTCGTGCCTGGGGTGGCCATCGGTTACACAGATCAAATGGATTTCCTTCAGAGAGTGAAAAACATTTTGTTTAATCTCTCTCAGGATCTTCTGTTTTGTCATTTGTTTGCAACAAAGTGGGATCCCCTCTATACAGAGTTAATGGGTAAGCAATGGTCACTGGTTGCCCAGTTAACATTCAAGATTCAAGATTCTTTATTTGTCACATGCATAGTTATACAAGTACAACACGCAGTTAAATGTATCCGGAACTGCTCCTTTTATGACTGTGTTAACATTATACAATTTTAAATAAATCACAAATCTGAGCTTTTCTAAAACACAAATAAAAGTAAAAAATTGGTACAAGTAAAGTTAAAATAAGAATAAAATTAAGTACAACTTTGAATTAAAAAAAAAATTAATGTTTAACAAATGACATTAACATATTAATGTCAAGTTCTAATGTAGGCTACAGGTTTGAGAAAAAATGTGATTCTGAAGTATATGCCTGTTACTGACATGGATTCTAACTCTTTATAGCCTAAGTACTGGACAGGGGTCACATGTGATTTTTCACAGACAAAGCATGCTAGGCTTACATAGAACAAAGTATTGATGTAAAGTGCAGCAATCTAGAGAAACGTACTTAGAATTGTTCACAGTGGCAGCGTTGTCAGCCAAACATCTGAAGAATCTGATGCTTCTAAAACTTCTTGCAGAAAGTTATTACATCATTTCTTGATAGTTTTAAGAAAGCTTTGGCCTAGAATATATTTTCTAAATTCACTTCCTTCACTTCAGGAAGATAAATGCAGGGTTCGGGATTGACCTCTGTTTTACCATTACCAACACTACTGTTAGAACATTGTTTTTTTCTGTTTTCCTGTTTTTAAATAATTACTTGAAAATATCAACTACGGTTTATACCAATTTAAAAATTCATGATAAATGACAAATAGAAAATGTTCTAACTGACTTAAATTACCTTAACTTAGTTAACCATTTTTTTTCTTCTTTTGAAGGTGCAAGGGTTTTGTCCAATCAGTAACAGTGTACAAATACAGAAGATACTTGATCATTTTAGGATAGTCATATTTTGTACACACCACAATTCCTGATTCCTGTCACCACCTTTACTACTTGGAAAATTCACATAAAAGCAGTCTGAATTACTTTTTATCGTGCAAAAGTATGCTTAGTGGATTCCAGTAGGCTATTGTAAATCCCAGTTCAACTAAGTCTAATAAAAAGTGGAAATGAAAGAATAGATACTTGGCTGGAGCTGAATGTGTCAATAGAGTGCACTGGGACTTTGTAGGAAGGTCCTTTGTTTTCTTTGTGTGTGTAGCGTTCAGGTATCACAGAAAGACGGTAACATGATGATATAAACAGACAGGTCCAAGGAGACCTTGCTTTTGCTGGATCTTCTTGGATTACATCATTTTCGATTTCTGCCACATCACTGGACTGTAAGGCAATAGCTTGGCCTCTGAGGTTCAGTCTGTGTGCTGTGGTGAAAGGGTCTGTTTGCCACCCTTTGCATCTAGTTTTATTGTAACGTTTGGGAGAAACAACAAGCTTAACTGTTTCCTGAGTTTATAATGA